>JAHZNA010004467.1:0-25276 GCA_027743935.1 Sinodicranocentrus sp. ZH6 | reverse complement strand
CCCTTCCCCCCCCCCTCTGGGGCGATTTCCAGGTATTTGAGGGGGGAAAGTGGCCAATTTTTCAACGGATTCGTATTTCGCCCATTAATATTCACCTGTACACAAATTTTCAGCCAAAAAGCTTTCGAGTGGCCAAACGACACCTCAGGTAAAATACGTCTGACTACATGCTCTACAACATAATGGGGACTGAATTCATTAGTTAATTACGTATATGCTAGAAATTCAATGGCCTTCTAAAATATCACGAGTTGCCTGAAACTATACCAATGTGAAATCCTTGTGATAAATCTGCTACTAATAACGAATTAAACTACACCGTACAACAAAGCCCTATTAATAGGTTCCAAAATTTGTGTAATTGGACGTTAACCAAAAATGCATAACATATCCATCATATCCTCGCTTTCCTTTCAAAGCAGTTAGAAAACGATGAGAATCCCTTATTTATATCATCTTAAAAGCCGCTGAGCTGCAACATTATGATAATTTCATAAATAAACAAAAACTCTCTAGAGCAGAAAATCAGGGTGATCGATTAAAGGTCAACAAACAAAACTTCTTTATTTCTTATTGAAGGCAAAGGGTAAGTATGAGGTTTGCATGCATGGTACAATGCTTTCTATGTAAAGTCATGTTATCAAATGTCGACAACTAATACATTTTTATCTTATTAATCCCGATGAGTGTACAATTGTTAATACTAGCCCTTGTCAAGAGATTTACGTCATGCACGAATAAACGTCTTGTGTAAATGTGTATAATACCAAGAGTTGGTCACACCACTTGTATTGAGTAGCATTATAACTATTTCCATGAAAAAACGATGCCACACTTCGCTCATAAAATAAGGGGTACAATTTCAAGAATACGACGCAAGTGATAATTATCAGTACGAGGTTCTATTAATGAGAAATTATAGATTTACAGAAAATATGCACTCTGCTTATACAAGAAGGCAAAAGGGCACTTGAGTTGTAGGTTGTAGATGTGCTTTGAGCTGCTTTGTTGGGTAGTAAGGTCTGCCAGAAAATCTGGGTTCTTTCGTTCTCCATTGAGCCAACTGTCTTTGTCATCATTGATTATAATCATAACTATTATAATAACATATATATCTTAGAGTTCTGATCAAGCATTGAAGATGTACGATACGTCATACAAAAAAATATCCACATGTGTGTTGTACATTGATGTCTGCAAAACGTTAAGCGTGAAACTAACCCTTTTCGTCTTTTACAAGTTTGTATACGCACTTGCTCCATTTCATAAGAAATTTCTTGTGATGTTGTGATACAGATACAGTACATTGTAGCATGACAGCGAAAATTATGACGAACTTCTTTACAGGGTATCATCGTCTTTTAGGTTTTATGCGATTCAACTCCATTCTGAATCTGAATACTCCAAACATTCCATGTTGATTCATTGATGATGACGATATGATTAAATCAATAAATAGTTCAATCAACGCCGTGATTTCCTCAGTAGCGATTTGAGTTTGAAGACAAAATAAAATCTCTCCGAATTTACGTCATAATTCAAGTTGTACAGTTGAATTTATATCTTTGTGACTTGGACTTTTAAATCACGTTGTACATCAGCAATGGAGACAGAAACTGTACTCCTGGAAAATTCCTTGGACAATGGTCCGAAAACTAACGGTGTTGCTGGAACACCACCAGATACGGTAAGCAAAGAAATTATCCAATTTAATTTGTGCAGGGTTTTCATGATATTTGAGAAATCACGGTTATTCTTTTCACAGCCTGTTCTTATGAAAGGAGGAAACTATATTAGAGAAGGGAAAGATTCCCATAAGAGCACGTGCATAATTTTTTCTCTGAAGGAAGAAGTCGGAGCCCTTGCTAAAGCTCTCCAAATTTTCTTACGGAATAAGGTCAATTTGCTCCATATTGAGTCTCGATCTTCTAAGCGCTCACCTGGAGAATATGAATTTATCATTGAATGCGATACCAACGCAGGGCACGTAGCTGACGCTATGGAATCTCTTCGTGATTTATGCTTTTACATGCAAATCATTTCCAGAAATTACAAGGACAACCTTGGTAAATTGTTATGACTTTGGCTGACGGGCAGGATTTGCAAAAGTTCAGCATTTCATGAAATACGAATTTTATTTTATTCAGATGTGACGCCTTGGTTTCCACGAAAAATCCGAGATCTTGATAAGTTTGCCAACCAAATCTTATCCTATGGATCAGAACTGGACTCGGATCATCCTGGATTCACCGATCCCGTTTACGTGGAGCGCAGAAGGAAACTAGCTGATATTGCATACTACTACAAACAGTACGTACCTACATAATTTCCTAGTGATCTCACTATAAATATCAAATTACATGTCAATTGTATAAAGGTCAAAAGCAGCAAAATATGGTATCATCGTATGACACATTTTGTATGACAGTATTTATGAGCCTTGTTTTCGTTTTGTCGTATGATAGTCCTGGTTATAAAAGCAACTTAATACATAACAGTGACGAGTTAATTGACATACAAATGACATTATATTGAGTTGATTGTACATCAATGTTATTTTCTGATTTGAGCAGCGGTGAGAACATCCCCCGCATTGACTACTCTCCTTTGGAGATCGAAACGTGGGGAAAAGTGTTCCGTCAACTTACGGAATTGTATCCTACACATGCTTGCAAGGAGCACAACCACATCCTTCCTTTGCTTATCGAAAATTGTGGATATCGTGAAGATAACATCCCTCAACTTCAGGACGTGTCTGATTTCCTGAAGGGTAAGAAAATGTCAGGCTTTGGTTATTGATAAGTTGGAGTCAAAAGTTGATAATAAGTTCAAATGATAGATTGCTTTATTTTGGCCAGAAGTTATTGAATTCTGAATGCATTAAATCAAGAAGTTGATTGTTTTGAGATTCTTTCAAACTTCTTATACAACCCTTATCTACAAAACAATATCACACTTGAGCTTAAAAGTGGAATTACTTTGCCCCAAAAACTCCTGACGCCTCAGTCATTCCTAGTTCATTGAAACAAAGACCGAAACCATCACATACCTATAATGAGGATTTATAATTAGAAATTTTGGAACGTTAATCACGATTTTGTGAACTTAAAATGTGACTGATAACAAGCATGACAACGAGAACATTTTCCCGTGTATATTTTAGAATTACATAAAATTACTTGATCAACACAACAAAAATGCAGTTCCCCAAAGACTCGTACGAAGAGTTAAATAAATTAATATATAATTTACCACTTATACCTACCTATAATACCTATAATTTTATTCCGATTTGCAACAATTTTTGTTATGGACAATCTATAATCTAAAATATACTTTACTCAATATGAATGAATCAACCGATGTGTTTGCGGAGTATGTAAGTTATATAGTACATGTATGATTCTTAAATGTCAAAAGTCAGTGTAATGTTTCATATTTTTATCATGTGGGCTTATGCAACACAACATTTGGTTTGACAGAATGATTGATTGATGATTATGACGAGTCCCAGATGCCGACGACATTATAATTGCCCTTTAATTTTTATTAGACAAATAAACACTTTTCTCTAAAAATTACAAACATGGATGTACATAAGCCTCGCCATTTCAAATTGTCCCATTTTCCTTAAAAAATTGTATTCTTAATTTTATAGATTGTACTGGATTCACTTTACGACCTGTTGCTGGACTCTTATCTTCTAGGGATTTCCTTGCAGGGTTGGCTTTTCGTGTGTTCCATTCCACCCAATATATTCGTCACCACAGTTGTCCTTATTACACACCAGAGCCGTGAGTATTCTTTGAAAATCCACTAACAAATCGTCAAAGCCCAACCTCAACCTATTTTAATGGCTATAACGTGCTTTTTAATCGTTTACATTACAGAGATGTCTGCCATGAATTACTCGGCCACGTGCCACTATTTGCTGACCCTGGTTTTGCTCAGTTTTCTCAAGAAATTGGTTTAGCATCGCTGGGTGCTCCTGATGAGGACATTAAAAAACTGGCAACTGTACGTTCAGCAATGAATGTTTTAAAGTTATAATTATAATGCATTCAAAACTATGCAAAATTGAGACTACTACTGTGTTTATAATTTATTTTAGTGAAGAAAGATTTGTAAAAAAAATATTAATAAGCTGAATTGCAGCAATACTTACTTGATTTGATGTTTACTGATAGGAAATACGCTGAAACGATTCCACGTCCTTTCGCTGTTCGCTTCAATCCATACACCAATAGCATTGAAATTTTGGACTCCAAACCGCAGCTAGACAACCTACTTACTGATATCAAACAAGATATTAACCGACTTCAGGAGGCAATGTCAAGAATCGCTTTCGAGCCGAGAGATATTTAAATATATTGCAAACTTTTTTTATAAATTTATAATAGTTAAACAATGATGTAGACAATATGACAAATATTCGTTATACGTATGACAAATAAGTTTCTACTAATAATTAAAGGATCAATAGAGAATATAAAAATGCTATTTAAAAGTACATGATTCAAATTATTATGTCTTTCGATTGTGTAAATATATATGAAATAATAAAATAACAGAAGAACAATTATTTGTGAATGGATTCATATTGAAATTGATTGATATTGATGGGTAGATAAATTTCAAATGCAGTTATTAATACTAATGGCATCATTATAGCTGCATCAAATAAGTTCAATCGTGTTCATAATGCAAGATAGTCCGTTTTCCACGCTTGATTACTTTGGAAGTTGGGTTATTACATATGCAAAACCATTTTAATACTCTGCTGTTTCCCTTGACTAAGCTTCGTTAATTTGCACGTTAAACAAAATATTTCCTTTTTTCATGTAACGAAGTGTATGAACAATGATAACAAATTGGAGGTCATCCAGTCACGAGTATTTACGTTCTTCTGAACTAAATTGGCACACCGAATTCCCGTAAACCACTACATCCCTTCATTAAAGAAGGGATTATTTTTGAAAGAGAGTTTGCTTGCTACACAAATATGATTAACTACTTATAGTAGATTGGACAAATTCGGCATGAAGAAAGCATAAAATTTAAAACCTGCATTTAGGTTGTTATCAAATTTGACTATATGCTGTAAGGCAATAACATTCTCACATGTCCACTATGAAAGAAGGTAAATAACCAACTTAAATAACTAAACTTTTAGCCTTATATACTTATTATTGTGAAGCTCAATTATCAGATCAAACAAGAGCGTTGATAACAATAATAACAAACTTTATTCAAGTATTTCAGAATTTCAGTCACACAAAATTATACATGGTTTTCGAATTATTATCATTTCTGACGTTGATGGGATACTCTTCTGAGCTTTTACAATTCATGAAATGATTTTAAATTGGAAAAAAGTGCAGATTAATTACATACATAATGATTTTGTTACCCAAAACTGTCATTTTAGTTAGCATTACAACATCAGGTCAAAACATCCTCACCCCATAACTTTATCATTACCACTTCATTAATCAAAATCATACCAAAAAGCCCATCATCTTGGTTGTTATTTAACATACAGCGTCATACTTACAATTAGTTAGTAAATCCACTTTGGCAGGAGAATCTTATTTCCAATGATTCATTAGATTTATACCTGTATATGTATATTCATTTATATTCCCGACAGCTTTGAGTAATAGGTCATATCTAAAAAAATATCTAGAAATAACTTCGTAGTTTGAGGTCAGAAATGGATAAATCTTGCGGCTCGTTTGATTTTATTTATCACTGCATTGTGGATTTTATAACTTGTATTCCAACATGTCACGTATACGTATGAGATGATGTGACGCTAATCACGAATACTCAAAACAACCAGCACAAAATTTCTTAATCCTCAGTTGGAGTTAGTTGTTCAAAGCAGAGTGTTCAAAGAGAAGGGGAAAGTGTCCTGGACAAGAAACGTTTGCATCGGAACTCGTGACTTTTGAAGTTAGAAAAATGGAAACGCTACACCATAAAGAAGAAGTGCAAGTGGGCACTCCTCCAGATACAGTAACAAATTTATAATTTTAATTGAATTAATTATGCAGGTAGGATTAAGAATGATTGGGATTTCTTTATGTTGGACGATATACAATTATTTCAAACTCTCTAGCCCGTACTGATGAAAGGAGGAAATTATATCAGAGAAGGCAAAGATTCGCACAAGAGTACATGCATAATTTTTTCCCTTAAAGAGGAAGTAGGTGCACTGGCAAATGCTCTAAGGATATTTCAGGTTAGTTAATACTTAACTAAACTATACTTATCGTATCATTATCATCGGCAATCGGCATCACATCTACTAATACATGTTTGTTAACTGCAGAATAATCATGTCAATCTTCTCCGAATTGAGTCAAGATCTTCAAAGAGACATCCAGGTGAATATGAGTTTATTGTTGAATGTGATACAAACGCTGGAAATGTAAACGATGCTATGGAAGCCTTGCGAGAAATTTGCAACTACATGAAAATCATATCTCGCAACTACAAAGATAACTCGGGTAGGTTTTAGGCATTTCTATTTTTAAAATATGTGTAATAAATATTTTCGTTGTAAACTGTTCGACCAGTGCAATATTGAACTAAATTCAATTTATCTTACAGATGTTACCCCGTGGTTCCCAAGAAAGATAAGGGACCTTGATAAATTTGCAAATCAGATTCTGTCATACGGAGCTGAGCTAAACGCTGACCACCCTGGTTTTACTGATCCGGTTTATACGACCAGGAGGAGGAAACTGGCTGACATTGCTTACTACTACAAGCAGTAAGTCGAGTTATCTAATAAGTGAAGCAATTCGTGTTGCTAATTGAAATCATGTACAGAGAATTTCTGCCATGAAACTTTCTATTAATATACCTAAATGCATTTCTATGAATGCAGCGGACAACAAATTCCAAGGATAGATTATTCAGCCCAAGAGATAGATACATGGGGAAAAGTGTTTAGACAACTAACCAAGTTATATCCAACTCATGCATGCAAAGAGCACAACCACATCTTCCCATTACTTGTAGAAAACTGTGGTTATCGAGAGGATAATATTCCTCAGCTTCAGGATGTGTCAGATTTCCTAAGAGGTATCATTCAACAATTCAACTCCGCATCCCACATGTTATTGACGTTAAAATAGATTTGCATGTTATTATTGGTTTTCATTAGATTGTACTGGATTTACATTGCGCCCAGTAGCAGGCTTGCTTTCATCCAGAGATTTCTTGGCTGGCCTAGCCTTTCGTGTGTTTCACTCAACTCAATACATTCGGCACCATAGCGTGCCGTACTATACACCAGAACCGTAAGTTATTCTCGTGTCAAATACCTATCATTTACTGTCAGACTTGCAAAGCTTAAAGTCATGTCATGTTTGTGCAGGGATGTATGTCACGAGCTGTTGGGCCACGTGCCATTGCTAGCTGATCCCGACTTTGCCCAATTTTCTCAAGAAATCGGACTTGCGTCATTGGGGGCACCGGACCAAGATATAGAGAAAATAGCCACGGTAATGGAAATGAATTAAAACATACATGTACTTATGTGCTATGCTTCCGCAGTTCAAATTAGTTTTAAAAGATTATCATGGCTATTCATATTAGGCTATAATGCGCTTCGCCGAGAATTTGAAATCTAATGTATAATTTATGAACTTTTGAACAGTGCTACTGGTTCACCGTTGAATACGGGTTATGTCGTCAAAATGGAGAAATCAAAGCTTTCGGGGCTGGATTACTGAGCTCATTCGGCGAACTAGAATACTGTCTCACAGACAAACCTGATGTGAGGAGTTTTGATCCAGAAAAGACAGGCGTCCAAGAATACCCCATCACAAAATACCAACCCGTATACTATGTTGCAGAGAGCTTTCAAGATGCCAAGGAAAAATTAATGTAAGTGTAGTTTGTAAAATATGAGTTTCTATTTGTATAACTTTCGACCAAGGCTAACAACATTCGAGATTACATATCACGACTTTCTTTCTGTTTTACAGGCAATACGCCAAAACCATCGAAAGGCCCTTTGCTGTTCGGTACAACCCTTATACTAGTAGCATTGAAATCCTCGACTCCAAACCTCAAGTTGACAATCTTTTAAAAGATATTAAGCATGATATCAATCGACTTCAAGAAGCTATGTCTCGAATCGCATTTGAATCACAGTCTTAAAAATGTTATTAGCAGTAATTTGAATTATCTGATTCACAATTTGGAAAACAATGTGTCATTAAAATCTTAGTATTCAATTCAATTCAATACTTATTAATGTGATAAATACTAGTTTAAGGTGTCAGACAGACAATAATGCTTTTCTCCCAGCCGTACATAAAAACATGCATTTAAAACGGCTTTACGATTAATTAACTTCCTTATATTATCAGGATTCAAACTCTTTCCAAATATGAGTAAAATCTTCTAGTATTTCCATAAAATACGCCTAATCCTGGTAGGATTAAGCATTTCTGTATTAAAAATGTGTGTAATCCTAAAAAACCTTTCATGCAAAATGTTTGACCAGCGCAATATTGAACTAACCACTATTTATCTTAAAGATGTCACTTCCTAATGGTTTACTAGTTTATACGAACGGAAGGGGGACACTGGATAACATTGCTTACAATTACATAAATATGAAGTCGACCTACAAACATGTAATAACTAATTAATTTAAATTACTGATCGTGAGTAGTTCACAGACAGACAGTGTCTTTAAACACAGGGGAGAAAAAATTTTAGGGATAAACTATTCCGCCAAAAAGAGTGTATATTTGAAGTCTTAGATTAAAAGCTGATTTCTCAAGTCAATAAAATCCATTCTTTTGCATAAAATACAAGTAACAGTATATAACGGACAATGGCAATAATTAAACACGATTTTATGGCATGATTTTTAAATACGACAGGGAAATATGTAATAATTTCAAGTTATAATAACTTGTAATAACACCACTCATAAAAATCATTTTCAATACATACTTTGTTGTATTTTGCAGCCCATATTTCTGTCTCATTGTCTTCGCATTACATGTTTGCAAGCCCTCCTTTGTCCATAAAGTCGCCAAGTCGTCATTCTTTAAAGTCATGACCATGTTCTCAACATAAAGGCACTTCAGGACAACCAACTGCCCAGAAAATCTGAGCACAATCACGATATGCAAAATTAAACAAATATTAATAACTACATCCAATCTAACGCATTTTAAGGACATATGGACTTCTTATACGAGAATCAAGTCGCTATATATCTGCTGTACTCTGCACACGAAACAAAGAGATCGAGATCATGCACATTCATGCACATACTTAAGTACAGTACTCGACTGATTCAAGGTCAAACGAAAAAAATAAACCAAAATAACATTGAAGGACTTCCCTTCACCCCACAGAAACGAACTATCCCGCAAAGTTTAAAAATAAGGTTGAGAAAAGAGAAAGGAATAATATATGGAATATTATAATTTATGAGTTTCCATCCACATCATTTAGAGCCAACACATGTGTATCCAAGTTGATGAATAGCCAGCTCAACACGTTTAGAGTTCGAGTAAGCAGCAGGCGATTATGATTTTGAGATTTTCCATTCGAGCAAATAGCTGCACACATAGCTGTGGAGAGGTTGTGTGTTGCAAAATCTGTGTGGATATTTTTGCAACGTATTTAACTATCAAATATGTAGTGAGATTGGCAGGAGGCTCGCGCTGCGTTAATTAGCAGAGTACAGTCAACAGTGCCTCAATCATAGATAAGGTACGGTAGTTCCATTTACTCGAATACGAACTTTTAAGTGCGCAAAATACACAGTTAATTAATAATTACGTCCATCCACGTTGTGCAATTCTTTGATGTTCATATCACATTCTTGAACTTGCTCAAGTAGCGATTTACTAATCAGTTCCTATTTTCTTACATCTTAAGCAGTTTATTTATTTTTATTCGTTTGGAGAATTTGAATTCATGAGTTTTTTTTGCATGAGCTAAATTAAATATAACAGATTTCTTGCTCCATACACAACAGTAAGTAGAAAGTTTTTAGTTGACCGTAATTGTATGCTTGTTACTTCAATTGTTGCTTGTTACAGAGGTGGAAGTTTGTTCAAATGCGAAGGTCGCGAAGATTTTCTAGGAAATCCTTCAATTGTTCGTGGATAGGTTGTAGGTATTTACAAATTTTCAGGTTTTGTGATTTTTATTTTCCGAGTAAATATTTGCATTTGAAAATACGATTCTTGTGTACAGTGTTTATACCTCTTGTTTACTGACTTTTACGCTCGAAATCCCTTAAGGTCTAATGTTCCTACGACCAACGACGTCAGATCGCAGAAGCAGCAATGTCGATACTACAATCAACTACGGTCAACGGCGCACAATAATTTCCATTCTGTCCTCCCATTTGGACATACAACATAAATTATTAAAATAAAATGTCAAATGTAAAATTTAGAACTCGATTCAGCATTCATAGATGATAGAGCGTAGAGAGTTGAGAGATGGACTTGGACTATAGGTGATAACAGATTATAGTTGTAGTTAAAATTAAAAATCAACAATGCGTTTGACATGTCACATGTTAATTGTCTATCACATAAAATGACAAAATTATGAGTCATAATTTATGACTATTATTATTATGTTATACTTACTTTTGCAAATGCTTAAGGCTCACGTCACGTCTTTAAATTCGTCCTGGACAAATAATTAGTTGTATAATATAAAGGCAGTGGTCACAATCAAAAGTAGTAAATCCAATGGATTTAAGATTCAATCAAAACCTTGAAACTTGTTTTATCAGTAATTAATACCATATCCGTTGTCCATAAATGATATCATGTAAATGCAATCCCCAGTTGTTAGAGTCATTATCGAAAATTCGGGGAGCTGCGCGACATTCAACACTTCACACTTACAATGTACAGTTTAATGGTGTGTTTGGTGCAATACTACTAATCGAATGTTCATACTCTTATTAATCTTATTAATTCATAATTAGGTGTGGGGATTCAATATTTTCCAGTATCCATTTTTGATGTAGAGTTAGACGTCGTACTATATCAAGGTATGTTGTTTCCTTGTCCTCTTTTTCCCTGTCGTTTAATTCTTAAATATGTCAATGTTCCTATGATGACATGTTCATCGGATATACATAATATGTAAATATATTTAACGTCACATGTACAATGTATAAGAAAATTATTTGTAAATACTGAACACTGCGCACTGTCAACGTGTGACGTGTCAACTATTATTCAAAATTCAAACGCGATGTTTATAGCTTGCTTAGCATGAATCAACACCTGTTTCTGGAAAAAATTTCACCCTAGCGACAATTTTAACAATGACTCCAATATTACATATGCAAATTTCCTTTTACCTCTTCCGCACTGTCCCGCACTTTCAACTTTGATTTTAATATGTACCATTTCGTTTCTTCTTGGGCCCATCATAATCTACTGTGTTGCATGAATTGTACGTGTTCGTCATTCATCATTCTTCTTCACTTTCACAAAACACTTGAAAATCAATAAGAACTGAAAATCCATTGTGTAGAGTGTAGAGCCTTGCTTGCCTTGCCTCATTCATCATTGGCGTGAAATGTTTTATCGTTATCGTTACTATATCTCATGGTAAGACGACTAATTAGACATTATTGTTTGATGCTAGTACAAAGTTCACTTATTTGTAGTCAATAACTATTATTTTAACTATCTAAAGTTGTCAGTGTGAAGTATAAATCAATGGCGACTCGTTGAAATTCATACAATCGTAATAACTATTTAAGAATAGAATTGTCAGTCATTAGTAGGTCGACATGTGACTATGTGATATGACATTTTTTTACAATATACAATGTACCATGATAGTCTTTCTTTTTTAAAAAAACGTGTTTTTATAGCGTTTTTCATGATTATTAAACTTGACAATATCGTATTATATAAATTAACATTCAAATAATAAGCAGATGTTACCTGTCACCACCACCAGTAACTGTCACATGATCACATGATGCATGAACAATCAGCAATGAAGATTATATGTATGCTGATGATGTTGAAATAATGTATATGTGATGTGATCTTTAAATATCACTTAACTGTTATGCATGTGGAATGGATCAATGTTTGTGTATCAAATATTGATAAAAATGTTGGGTGTAATATTGAATATTGAATTATATAATGTGTTTAAATATAATCAATAATACCTTTTGAAAGCTTTTAGAACCGATAAAAACTCTAAACAATTGACACCGTAATTCGAATCGACTGGTCAGAGGTTTAGACCGGTCAGTATTACGTCACGTCAATTTTATGTTGCATGTTTTATTTTTATCTGCTTGTTACTTGATTTTTTTTGTTTCCAACAAACAATGGAGTTTGTTCCAGAGGCTATACGAAAACAGGGGAAAACGTAATCCTTACTTGTGAAGATGTGTAGAAAAATACAAGATGGCTTCACTTCACCTTACGGCGAAAGTCGCTAAAATTTTATTTACGTTATATGTCACCCATGACTCATGACCCTTTCACCTTTATCGTTTTTCACGTTCAACCGTTCAAGCTTGAGCGTTGTATTTTCCGATCCTTTCGTATAGTCCGAAATAGATAAAAGATTGCTAGTAAAATTTACATTTACAGCGTAATCGGTATTTGCCTAAGTATGTTGTATGTGTATCATAATTTTTAGTAAATAGTTCGATGAATTACCTTTTTCGTCGTTCGTCATTAACGAATGAGGGGATAATTATTTTAGTCTTGAGACATAATAATGTCATTCATTTAGGGTAAATATTACAACAGTGTCCTTATTTAAGGTCAATGCTTGAACATGATTTATACTAATTATTGTAGAAATACTTTGGTAATAATGATGCGACTATTGTTTTAATTGCACAGTATGGAACAGTCCATATCAGAACCTGAAGACGGGGAAATACTGGAAGACGGAGAAGTAGGGGACTATGTAGAAAGTACAACGCGTCACGTGTATTACAAAGAGGATGAGAGGAAAGTGACTCGGAAACATCACAGAGACATGGAACATACACGGTTGACTCGTTCATCAAGGGCATCAAGGAAGCGATCTCGTAAAAACTCAAAGCCTCCGTCTGCAACTTTATTCAAAGGATCTCGTGGCTCAAATAGTCATTCATCAACAAGCAATAGACGATTTCATGGCAGTCAAACGTTGAATCATCATGGTAACCATGCTCTCAATCGGTTCAATAAATCAGACCGCAATGTAGATTTGAGGAGTGAGCTAAGTCGCCGAAGATTAAGTGCAGCCTCCAATGGAAGCCTTAGCAACAGTGGAAGCCGTTCCCGTTCAAGCAGAGACATTCGACAAGTCTCTAAAGATGCTAGTGTATCTAGTATTTCCAGCCTAGAATCAGGTAGCTTGAAGAATACTAAAGATGCTAGATGTAGTAAGACTCCCCATCGCGCAGAAAACAAACGCCATCATGCAGCAACATCATCGCAGACGAGTAGTAGTAGTAGTAAACAGCGCATTAGTCATTCCCATCGAGGCAAAGGTTTGCGTTTGTATTTTGTTTTTTAAAGTTTTAGTGGACTACTCTGGTGTAGGTACATGCACGTGTAATTTGCATGATAGTACTGTAATGTAGGGTATTAAAATTAAAAAACTTTTTGGCGTATTAAATAATGCTGCATGGCATGCGATTCAATTTAACTTATGTACCTTGCGAGTAATATTACTTGTAGAGAACCTCAGAAGCATTAGTTTTTAAAATGTTTAGCAGCTTTAAGGAAAATCTATTAAATCTTTATTACGAACTTTTTCTTTAATAGCAACAACCTTTTAACGAAGTTTAGTTTTCATGATGTATTGAAGAAAATCAGTTTGAGTTTCCGATTCCAATATTTGTTGCATAGACAATACAAATTAATCGAACTAACTTATTGATATTCAAACATTTAGCAAACAGCAGTACCACTCTGCATCACAAAATTTTAATTCCAAATTCAACCATTGATTACAATTTTGGCTAGTGGAAACTTAAGGGAGTTCACAAAGTGGATGAACTTTTGGATAGAATTTCAATCTACATACACGCTTGTATGTAGCTTAAGCTTATAATAATTTACAAACATGTAGTGCTCCATAGATGAATAAATATCAAGTCTTTTAAATGCGTATTATGTTGCGCTACGGATCTTGCATGGGTCGTAAATTTTTCCTGTGTTCCTAAATCTCCATGCTACTTACTGGTTTTACATTTCATTCCTGCGAATCTGTTTATGCAGTGTTACAATTTAGTAAAGATGTACATGTGAAAACTAACCTTAAAAAACTATTTAATTTGAAATTTAATTTATAGAAAACGTGTCCGGCGCCTCCGAAAATAATTGGATTACCCAGGTAGAAAAGGATCAGAAAGTCACATTATTGCAGCAGGATCCATTGAAATGCTCATCTGCATTGCCAACAAATGAACCATCTACCTCATCATCTATAAATGTGAATAATTCCAGTTCAGGTAGATTAGGCAGACTTTATGCGTATAAGCATTAATTTCGCTCTCGCTCTTAAGCATTATTAAACTCTGGATCATTAATAATTGATGTTTTATGATTCAGTGGAGTGTGCGTCAGCTACGACTGCGTCTGCGATGGAAGCGGTTAGTGATGACAACGAATCTATTGTTTGGCTTCCGCTAAATCGGAAGTCTCCGGAAATAATAACTCTGGATTGCACCGATACCAGCGATGATGATGAAGGGCCTATTAAAAACATCTTAGTTCACGTAGAAAACCAACACGATAAAGAAACATCTGGAGATTTAAAAAGAACTGTGACGAGCAGCGATTCCTGTGTAGCACAAGTCAGTGAATCTCTCGGTGATTACTTAAAAGTAAATATCAGTAGTGAAGCAGTTACTTCTAGCCAAGCCAGCCAAAATACTAATCAACATGCGAAAACTGTTAAACCACCAAAGTCGACTGGTGCAAAATACGGATCAGACTCTGAAGAGGAAATTGAAGTACTTGAAATGAGAAATGAGCTATTAGCTGGTATGGTGGAAAGGATGAATACATCAGACGTTAGCGACAACGGTAGTCCGAATAATTCACTCAGTCTGACTGGTAGTCCAAGTAACTCTCATCAACAGAATGAAGATGCAAATCATGCAATCAACGTAAACGCTTCTGCATTGCTACCTAATGTAAGTAACAAGCATTCTGATTCGGAAGATGAAAATGATCTTCTTCGTGCAGTATTGTTATCACAAATAGCAATTAAAGCTCAACGAAAAGAAAACGATGACGGAAAATCGGACCAGCTAATTCCATTAACTCCAGCATCACCATCTCCACCTCTGACCTCTTGCGAATATGTTTCTCTCGTTTCGACTCCAATAATTTTGTTCGACAATGAGCAGAGTTCATGTAAAAGTACTTTATCTCGAATACACCATCCGAAAGCATTGAAAAGATCAGAAACAATTATTTCGACTACCAGTGGGTTTGCTTCGTCGTCAGATAGTCTCACTATATCTTTAAAGAGACGCGCTAAATTTAGTCATGATGCGTTGTGTACAGCATCGCCGTCTTTCAGATCTCCAAATTCGTCTTTCAGTTGTCGTGCCGGCCAAAATACAAACGATTGCCAAACTGATGTACGTCGCATTGTACGCTTAACTGATGAGCCTGTGAGAAGTTCTCTTTCTCCTAAGACTGACATTAGAAACTTACCAGAAAATGATTTGAGAATGAAATTAATGCGAAACCGTCGGAGAAGTAATGGTTCTCAATCGCAATTGAGCCCAGGAATGTCGCCAATTTTTGAATTTCGAGAGTTTGGCGTCGTAGATACTGACTTAAGAGTTGGAAATATTGCTACTTCAGTCGAGGAACAGACAATAACTCGAACGGTTAATTTCAATCCTGAAAGTTCTGGATTTACCATAACACAATCCAACGTGACGGGGCCCATTTCTATCGACATTCCTCCAACTGGTAGTTGTTATAATTTGCCAGTGAATCAGCACGATCGTTTTCAGTCCGTACTTAGTAGTGACAGATTTAATTCCACTGCATCAGTTCCAGCTCTTCTTCCTTCTCCAGGACTTGTTCAACCATCTCATTCAATGATGGCTCATGCAAATTCTCCAATAATGCAAATTCACCAACCGTTTGACAATGAGCAAATGAATATGAATTCAAATTATTTGGCAACATATCCGTCAAATACCCAACAACCGTCCGTGTACGCTGATTCGGTATGCAATATTGTAAGGTCAGCATCACAGAGCAGCCTACATTCACAAGTTCCTATAATGTCCATTCCGGGATATCCCATGCAAACTGTTCAAGGGAGCATGGATGTGGATCAAAGAATACAGCCCATGAACATGCTTTGCGCCAATATAACTATGCCAATTCAAAACCCAGATTCACGGCATGTACAAATGAGTTCATTGCAAGTATCAGATAATCCTGGAATGAATAATTTGTACGGAAATGGAGGCATCGGTCCAACGCCATTTTCCTTGAATATGTCACCTTACGCTAACCAGCATACGCAACACCAAATTGGCAACCATTCTGAAATCGTTCAAACTCATGTGCCAGCTTCTCCCGCTCCTTTACCAACTGTACCCTCCACAGGGGCTGCCGTCTCTCCGAATATGCTTTCCATGCAATGCATTCCTTCGCCCAATATGCCGATAATAGGATTAGAAAGTAATGGGAACTTTCAAGTTATGGAACATCAGCAAATGTATCCCTCTCCACAACCTAATTTTAACATTTCTTCATCTACTTCTAACTATGGCTCCGCATTGTCCCAAGACATGGGTTCATTTGATACTGTTACACCAAGACCTGAGGGAGAAATACATTCGAATTCACTTGTTGAATCATTTTTGAACGGTTCTAATTCGTATCCCCATCATCATAATGATTCTTCTGGCTGGGAGTCCCATCTAACACATAACAGTTCTCTACCGTTTGTTGGAAGCTCTCCCAATTCAACAGCTATTAACCTAGAGGATGAATACGGACGGAGCATGACACTAGAAAGGGACCTTAGTTTTTCTTCAATGGATAGTGGCGAATCCATGTCGTACAGAATGTCTTCCGGTGCATCATCACCATTCATGGAGATAAATTCACCTGAAATGGATTCCCCCATTTCCCCTACTGTTAGTGTTGAAAAACAGCAAATTGTCTCTCCTAGCGCATGCACCTACATGCAACCAGAATCTTGGATCGAGTCAATGTCTACTCCAAGCTCAACGGAAAAAACGTCGTATGAACAACAAAAGCATTTAAACGCTAAAGATTCGAATAGGAAAGTGGGTAAAGGAAAAATTGGGAAGGGAAAGAGGAAGGCTGCCAGAAAAAGAAACAAGCAAGCAATGAAAAGACCAAAAACTTGCTCGACTCCACTTTCTGGCGTTATACCTGTACATGAAGAAAGTACTTTATCACCGATTGCTAGAAGCTGTACCAGTATTAGCAATTTAGCATGCGATACATCTCATGATATACTTTCCGACTCCAATCGTTCAAGTTCAGATCGGGAGAGTGAGAATGCAGTAAACACATCAAAATCTAGTGAAACTGAATTTGAGAAAACCAGCCCGCCACTTAGTCCTTCCGTCACTTCCAAACGCACTCTTGCTCAACGGAGTGATTACTCGCCACTGTTATTGGAAGTACAGAAACGGAACACTATGCTTAAAACGACTCAACCAGCCTCTAGTTCGTCTATGGATGTAATGCTAATAAAAAAACTAAAGTCTAGTACAGGAAATCAGTCGGGTTCTTCAAACAAACGAACGCCAAGTCCAAACCATTGGTCCCCTGGTCTCAAAAAAGTGGAAAGACTAGTCATCCCCCTGACTGACAATGATACGTCTACATCTGAAGACGAATGTGATATGGAAACGTCAAATTCCAGTACCAGCTTCCAAGCCTCATTAAATGAATTGTTAAGGAATGCGAGAAAAGCCTCTGAAACTAAGGATAAATCAAAAAATACGAGCACAGATACGGCTACTGGAACTGAAATGCCAAAGAATCAATCATCCTTAGGCATAAGCGAAATGGTTGAAGGAGGTTACTTAAATAAACCCATCTCTGTAGATGAAAGCGAAACGTTGAAGTCGGACACGTCCATGCCATATCAAGGCGATGAAAGTACTTCAACTTCACCAATGAAAATTGCGATTAAAAAGGATCTGACAACAGGTGATGGATGCGAGAATTCAGACAAAACTCGTTCTGGTGAACAGCTTGATGATGGTGACAACATGTCCGACCGTCAAACTAGTGTTACAGAGAAAGTGGAAGTCCTAACTGCTAAGGGAAAGCCTTCGGACGGCCAGAAAATGAAAGATATTAACGCATCTAAGTGTCAAATTAGCGGAGAAAAGACATTCACTGAAGAAAACGCTGCCGAAATTGCACTTCTAGGTGAAACAGCTAAAATTAATAAGACCTCAGGCGGTACAAAAACTACAACAGTTACCTTAGGTGAATCAACTGGTGAAAGGAAAATTACGAGTCGAATAATCTGCAAAAATGTACTTTCTGATCAATCAACGCGCAAACTGAATACTGCACAGTTTTCAACCTCGACATTGAAAGCTCAAAAGATAAGCAAAACAATTATACCTGACGGAGCTCGGCCCGCAGTACGTCAAAAAGTGACAGAAAAATTGCATACTAATAAACTTACGCCGCAAGAAGCACGCAAGTCTAACTCGAAATCGGATGTAGTGGTTCAAGCTGAACAACAAGATAGCCGAGAAAAGCTACCGAAAGATGCTGCTGCCCGCCAAGCTAAAATGCTAATCATGAAGCATGTTCAAAATGTTAGTCCTTTGACACTTCCCCGAAGCACTACTTCATCAAGAAACTTGGAATCTCTAAAACCAGTGCAGTCAAAAGTGAGCTTGTTATCCCCGAACACGGGAAATGCTGTACTACCACAACTAAACCAGCTGGTGACAAAAGCTCCAGTCAAGGCTCCCAGTAAAGCAAATTCGCTGAACCCGTTTCCAACCAGCTCGAAAGCAATTATTGATCAGCTAATGAAGCAAATTTCAGATTCTAGGGATCATTTAGCTCTCACTCACGCAGAACGGAGTCTAATTACAGCTAGGTAATAAACCATTATAATTTTAACCTATAACAGTAAGTTATGTGTAAAAAAATCTAAACTTCTGGAAGTATTGGGTTTTAATGAAAGTGAAAGTGAATTAAAGTGTCGGAGCTTTACGTTAAAAAACATCGTGTTTAATTGCAATTTGCAATCATAGCTTTCACAATTATGCTAACCCTCAAGAACCATTGAACATCTAGCATTATGTAGTTTGTATGACGATCCGTTATTGTTTGTTTTTGCAGGCAAAAATGTCTTGAAGAAATGCGAGGTATTAAGACAACTTTAATGAAACATGTTCAATTCGTTACTCTGGAGGCAGACTGTCAAAAAGACATTGTTCAAATGGAACAGAAATTACAATTACTTAAAGCACGTAAAGAAATTCTTCGATCGAAGGCCAAAGAACTAAACTCTAATATTACTGTTGCAACAAAATTAGTGCTTCCAGATCGCGTACGATGTATCAAGTTGGCAAGACAAGTAAAAGATATGGGCCAAAAGGTTGTTGGAGAGTTGTATCGTGTTCCAGACATATACTTGAAAGAGATAACAGATGCTACGAAGGAGTTGGGAGCATTAGACAGCCGCGAACCACCCCATTGCCAGTTAGAACGGGGGGTTGCTTTCAATCGACTTTTTGGGAAAAAGACTACTCATTCTGCAGTAGACCAAGCTCGGAAGCTGAAATCTGTGACTGTAAGTGCTAGTAACCCAATTTGTTTTGCAGGTGAATCCCGTTCACAAACAACGGCTACTAGCCCCACAAATGTTCTGAAGGAAAAGAAAGTTGTTTCTGCCAGGCAATCTAAAATTTGTGTCGAAAAAAGTAGTCAAGAGGAAGCTACAGGTGTCTTGCAGAAAACACCTTCCAATCAGGATGCAGAAATTTGTGCCAAAAAAACTAATGACTCGAACTCTTCCCAGAAAGAGAGTACTGCTGAGATACCGAAACAAGAAGAGATTGTTGTGAAAGTCGATTTTGTTACGAACTCCGCTCCCCCAGGACTTGGCAATATGGATGGAGTTGCTAGCCGTCGAAACATTTTATATTTAACCGAGTATCCGTCCATTACTGATTTGAATTTTGTCTCTGAACCGGCGTGGGATTACTTAAATGCGTAAGAGTTACGAATGGCAGCTGATTTACTTCAGCTGATTTAGGTTAAATCAGCACATACTTATATGCTTTCCATTTAACCTTATGCCGGGGTTGTTTCATGTGTTTTGCAAAAAGCCTTGGTAATTGTTTTCTTGTATTTTACAGGTCTTCAATTGATTCAAATATTGACCCCAACGTTGTGATTTGTCCCGACTCTCTTCTCAATGGAAAATGTACTAACGAAGGCTGTCAATTCCAGCATGTTTGATATGCTAAATCCGTTCTTGCACTTACTTTCTAATCTTTTCTTTTCATTGCGTGCACTTGTTGCCCTTTTGCACCAACTGATGGGTAAGTATTTTAAATTCTATCACAAGTTATAACTCTAAATAACATAACTATGCAAGCTTAATTGGTGATGGATTGGAGAAGTGTTGGTTATTGCTCATCATCCAAACCTTCATTCTTTGATACGGTTTTGGACCTACAAATGACTGTAAAATAATTTTTTTCCGCAGAAATTAGTGGATTGTGAACTGTTACTTTGTTATATTTTTTTAGTTTGTTTATTCCTGTCGTTTATAACCATTACCTTCCTTTATTGTGCAAATTTAAAATAGTCACAGTCACTAACAAGGTTTATGGTTTCAGTACTTGTATGTGCTTACTTGCTAGCATAGTAATATTTTATATCTATATTCCGAATTGGTTTTGGTATCTATAACCGCTACACCTAATTTAATAGTTAAAAGCAATACCATTTGTATTGAATAGACGTAACTCCAGGTTTTAATTTTGCTTACACCTGTATTCATCTGTTAAAGTAGGTTAGTATTCGTACCAAAAATACCTAACTTGGTACATAACATTATTATACTTAAATTATTTAATTGCACTCCCGTATTCTTCGTAGAGGTGTTGGTTAAGTCATAGGATGTGTTGTGTCTTCGATTATTGTAATCAAGGTAGTGGAATTTAATGAAGTTACATTATTTAGTTTTTCAATCTTCTTTCTTAGAGCACTATATCGTTTACAGCGCACATTGCCAGCGCTATTTTGAAGTAGCGAAGATATGGGTTGCCCTACCATTTGTGGACTTCTACTTTACCAAATATTTTGTATGTTATATCGGTAAAAGTTTCTTGTAAACTAAACCAATCAATATCAACTAATCAGGGAGGACGGGTCACTACTAAATCGACACTTTAACTGTGTCGAAGTGGCATGTGGTTAAGCAAATGATACGTCTTCTTTGCTATTAGTGACGAGCGTCCTCTTATATGTGATAATTCTCCAGTTAGTATGAACAAAAATCGAGATACTATTGCTAACTAATTCAGCAGACTTGTTAAAGTGCAGTTTTGTCCAGTTTTTACGTCATTCAGAATTTTACTGGACTAACAAAAGGAATTCAACTGAACAGTGTTCAAGGAGTGTGCTCTGCTGGACGTTATGCAAGATTAATATAATATTTTTACACACAAATCCGCATGGTTCTTACGAGATGATCGCATATTTTATAATGCTGATGGGGTCGGGCTATTGGAAAATATTAAAACGCCCCTGTTTTAAATCACGCGAGCGTGCCATGTTTACGATACGCTTATATTTTATATAGCTGTAGTTTAGTTAGTGTACAGAAGAATCAGGAGAAAATCCATTGCTTCACATCTGCTTCAGGATCTTACAATATATTTAATTAAACTCATCACTCAGCTATACATATTTATCAGTGTTCGATGAGATCCTGGAGGAGAAAGACAGAGATTAAATGTCAGTACGTGCTGGGGCATATACATATTGCCTGAATATTGTGCATATGTCTGCCTTGGCACGACGTACTGAAAAACAGTTTCCCGGAATCTTTGGTGATACTTTACGTCTTAACGTTTAGTTGTGATGTGGAAATTGTGGAATCAAGACCAATTGTAAACAAACACCGAGCTATGGAAATTCTTTCATACTGAAGTTGAGCTGATTCATAAAATTGGCTATTTTTGAAACATATTTTATATTAATATTTAATATGTGCCTTCTCTATTACTACTATTTTAAGCTCGTATGATATGATCAACATTACCGTACGTTTGTATCATAATTTGTAAAAAAATATCTAAAAAGAGAATAAATATCACATTCGAAATAAAATTATTGTGCGATAGGGCTATCTATAATAAAGGGCTCCAGTTATTTTCATACCGTTTATTGGTTGACTTCCTGTTTCGATTTCGAAACTTCGTTACTTGCATGATATGAAGAAAACTTTGACAATCCGGATTATATATCTTATTAAAGCATTTAAGTATAAGAATATCATAAACGAAAAGTTTCTCATTTTCGTTGCACCTTTAGCCATATTATTGGGCCATATAAGCGATTTGTTATGATACTAGAAGCAGACGTTTTGGACCTATCCAGTCAATGGGAGAGGGTGAAAGATACTTGACTGAAAATTTGTACTCAGGTGCACTTTAATATGAGGAAAAAGAATCCGATGAAAAATTTCCACTTTCCACCCCTAAGTGCCCGAAAATCGCCCTAGTGGAGTATAAAAATGGTTTGGAGTGGAGTGGTTTTTTGCAATTTTCGGACAATTAGGTACGGAGAGTGGCCAGTTTCTCTTCTCTGAGGATTCGTCTTTTTCATGCTAAAATACCCCAAAATACAAAATTTTATCAAATTTTAACCACTTTGAAATTCGAGAAAAAAAAGTTGTTGACATGCAATTTTCAAGTTGAGATTTTTGCATTTCTCGGGCATTTGGGTACAGAAAGTTGTAATTTTTTTACCGGATTCGTCCTTTACATGCTAAACTACCCCTAAATACAAATTTCATAAAATTCCAACGACTTTGAAAATCCAATTTTTTCCCCCGCCGGGGCGATTTCCGAGCACTTGGGGGCAGAAATGGAAAATTTTTCATCGGATTCATTTTACTCATATCAAAGTGCACCTGAGTACAACTTTTCAGCCAAATATCTTTCACCCCCCCCCATTGACCGGATAGGTCCAAAACGTCTGACTAGAAGGCCTGTTGTGCGTTAATCGCACAAAATAAAAACGAATGCACTCCTGTGCACCCCTAAAATTCACTTTTTTAGATCTTCGCCCGCATAAAAAATCTGTTGAAGAATTGACACCAAGAATGACCCTTATTCGTCAAACTTTATTAGACCCTAGCCTACATCAAAAATTCCTGGCGAAGAAACGATACCCAGAATGACTCCTTTTCGTCAAACTTTTCTAGACACCGCCTGCATCCAAAAAAAAGTCTGATGTTGATTTGACGACCAAAATGACAAATAAGACATGGTATAGGAATTTTATAATCTTAACCTTATGGATTTCAAATAAAGCAGTTAGCTAACAAAAACGGTTTTGCTTGTTTCTCACTATTAACAATCAGATTGTCACCCTGATCCTGACCAAAATGCATTGCATAATAAATATCCGCCCAGCCATCTAGTTCCAGGTTTTTGGATAATTTTAGACGTAAACAAATGTTTTTTCACAAAACGTTTGGGAAAACATCTTAATCGATTATTGGTTTACCTAATTACACATGTAATCATCACTTATTCCATGTATTTTATTCAGTAATGACTCCAAACCACATTAGCCTCTTCTGAAACAATTTTGGATATTTTTTGATAGCTCATTACTTAGAAATTAACCTTCGTAGATCTTTAGAAAAAATCAAAATATTGTGTTTAACCTTTCCTTATTCGATCTTCCTAGACAATTTCTGTTATATCGATTCGAAAACTACTTTATTTTTAGTTTTCTTCGCTTTGTTTACCTTTTATGTTTGAAAATTTTCAAATCACTTTACCCCTCCCATTGCCGAAAGATTACAGGAGTTAAAGCCAATAAAAATTTCACTGCAACTTTTTAAAATTGTGTATGCAAATAATATTTTGAAGTTTCATATTCTCCCATAGCACCAATAATCTAATTGCAGGTATGATCCTACAATGCCCTTCAAAATATATATGTACTCATTATTTTGTTGGGCAATGCCAATATAGACATGTACATGTACAGGGAATGACAGGTTGACTTCTTGAAATTCGACTGCCAAAGAATAGTTACAATTAGAAAGTGCTATGTTGTTCGGTGTGCATTATCAATTATGGCAAATAGGCTTAGCAATAAAAAGCATTTTAATGCATCTATTATTTGATAAAATTCCATTCCACTAAAGCCTCCAAACTACTCAGATTTATGGATGGCTTAAAAATCTTAGACATATCATATCATATCACAAATCACCAGATCTCATTGTCAGTTCCCTTGTAATAAATTCATCCAACTCATTCAGTCGTTTTTATTCTTATAAAAAAGCATCCTGTAACCATGCTCTACGCTTAGCGTGTTTAGTCACCTAGTCCGCAAAGACAGATCAAATGTCAAATGCATTTCGTGTTTACTGCAATAGGCAGTTGTTGCCGTTCAATTTCATATCAGCATATCATTTCGAGTGTTATCGACAGATTTGCTCGCTCTGACAATTTATCGATAGCAAGTGCCGTTGCTTATTACAGTGAGTCAATTAATAGTTGATGATTGGATATGAAATGGATACGTTGTATGTACTCATGCATACATCATCCAGGGTGACATAGGTGACAAGAATCTATCTAAATAAATACCTGTTCAGAACTTTTCATAAATTATTCGGCTAATGACAATGGACAAGTCCAATTTTCTAACCTGTCAAAATTGTCTACCCTCTAGGTGTTATGTCATATAAAAATGTGCAAGTAGATTGACGTAAAAAGGATCCATGCTATCTAAGCACCCGCAGTATAGAATCAACCCAATCGAATAATTTAATTTATCCTTCATTTTCCATTAATAACAGCGTCATTTCATCTTTTTCAGATACTACTATAATAATAGTAATAATAATAATAATAATAATAATAATAATAGTAGTAGTAGTACTTTATTAAAGTGTTGATTAACGGGCGATGGCCAGTAGCCCGACTTTCCGACCCCAGTGGACCCCATATATTTTTGGGGTCCGTAACCCGACT
>JAHZNA010004466.1:0-31466 GCA_027743935.1 Sinodicranocentrus sp. ZH6 | reverse complement strand
GTCATCTAAATCCGCTGAGATAACGCTAAGTATTTTGTCATCCACACTGATTCTTTTCTTGTGTACTTTGGGGCTTTTAGCTGAAATTTCAAAAGAATCAAAAAATATGTAAGCTTAACTTTGAAACTACATGCAAACCGTTGTGTTCTGTATTAGGTATACAGAGTATACACGTACATCAGAGATAAAGAAAATACGATATATCGTGTTATTTGAAGAATTAAGAATGTGCATGTGTACTAAGACTCTACACGTCTACACCTCATTCACATGCCTGTAGCATTGCACGTGCGTTTATACATAAACAGTTATGTTATATTTATGTAGGCAAAATAAGCAGGTAAAAAGAAAATGGGTTTAATGCAAATTGCAAATAAAACAAAAAATAATAGCACTACCTTCATTTTCCTGCTCTTTAACCTCAACCAAAGAAGATCCCTCAGGACTATCCAACCCATCATCCCCGATATCCTCAGTAAGATTTAATGGTGCCCTTATCCTTCTCAGTGTTCCGTTAGGATTGGGATTTTTACTTTCCACAAACAAACCTTCGACAATCCGCTCCGCCTGACCATCCTTATTTTTAAAACTAAACCTCTTTGAATCCCTTCTTACTAAAACAACACCAGAAGATGAAGATTTGCTGTTGGTATCTTCACTCTCATCATCTTCCCAGTCATCTTCACCGACTCCCAAATCTGTTTCCAGACTTTCTTGACTATTTCCTCTTTTCACAGACGAGCTTCCATCAGGCGAATAACAAATGCGACTTGGTGATTTCGGTGTATCCCTCCCTGGCGAGATTTTTCTACGTAGGGAGTTGCTCAGTTGAGAACCACGTTGAAAACTTGAATGCTCCTCTAAATTTATCCCTGATGAGTTATTTTTTAGATTGTGGTCCTCTGTTGACTCTGAGTACTTGTCTTTGACTGGAACCACCTTTTTATTATTGGCACTGTTGCAATCATGATTATTTAAATGATCATTATCATCATCATTTGGCACTTCTAGTCTTGAAGATGAGGTGGAAGAGGCGGAATCATCGTTACTGTGCATGTCATCTTCTGATGCAGAGGCATCAGAGTGGAAGCCATTGGAAAGGCTAGAACTTTTCGATCCGGGTTTCAGCCCATTTTCAATTATTGCTAAGTCCGTTCGATCTAAAGAGGACTGGCTGTCGGCCTTTTGTTTATCCTTGTTTAGCTGGTTTTGTTGTTCTTCCGAAGTTGAGGAGTTATTGCTCCCAGGAGAGATGTAAGGTAAGCTCGCTTCAGTGATACTCCATGACAGCGCTGCCATCACGTTAGGATCGATAAACTTTTCTAAGTGGTCTTTGTTTGCCACTATCTCCTCGATTTCAGTTGCTGTCAGAATATCCTTAAGTTCCCCACTGAGACAATAAATATTGTTAAAGTTGCTTGACTCATACGCAGCATACAACTTGTCCAATGTTGGCTGAGGAAGAAAATAGTTTGACATAGATTCTTCAGGTCCATGCTCGGGAATAGTATCGATCATCATATCAGCAGTAGAGGAATTTTTCCTAGAATCCATCAAGTTTGGTGCATTCTCCTTGACAATCGCGTCAATATCCAAGCTTAAACTTGGTGCTCCAGATGATGTATCAAAGTCCTGCTCAACTCCAATACCATTCGTAAACCCCTTTGGATTTCCATAACTTCCAGTTCGGTTGTGATGATTGCTATTGATATTGGTACCAGCAGAGAAGGCTCCAATACTGTTATTACTATTTGGCAGGGATTTGGCTCTTGATTTCGGCACTGGGAGATGGGTATCTTCGGATTCACCGGTTGGCGTGGAAGAGGGTGTTACAGATGATAATGAATCCATTTTATTACTATTAACTTTTACTGAATGATCCAAACTTCCAACTCCATTCAATTCGCGGTATTCATCTTCTTCATCGTAAGTAGACAACATTGCTTCAAATCTGTCAAGTTCTTGTACGGCACGTTCAGCAGCAGCAGTTTCCAACTGTTTTTGTACTTTCCGTCGAAACGAGTGCTGTCTACTCATAACACTTTCATTGCTCATGGGTAGAAAAAAGTCTTCCAAGTAGTCGTCAAGAACATCGGATGCTTCCAGTTGCAAAATACTCTCATCTCCATTTAACGTTGCTAATGAACTTTCATCATCACCATTTTCACCAGAATCATCGATTCCACCACTAGTATCAAATACGATAGAAGGCACAATGAAGTTTGGTTTGACTGATTGACCAATAGAATCTGACCCTAGTTTATTTGCCGATTCTACATATTAGTTGTGCATTAAGCCACAAATAAAACCACGAGTAACACAAAATAGTAGTTTTGAGTAACATGCAAGGATCCAGACGAAAGTAAACCGGAAAAAGAAAAAGAAACAACAAAATTATTCATGCAATCAAATTAAAAAATATCAAAAACCAGCGTTTCAATAAGTGTAGCGTTCTTTACTACAGGTACATAATGTACATAACCGTTGTACCATGGAAGACTCTAATGAAGTGTTTGTGCACATTTAAGAACACACTATCTTCCCAAATCTATTTTTCTGGAGGTTCTTGACCTTATTTTAGTCCTATCTATACATCACAATCACCACTTTCGTAATGTCTACAATAACAGGTTACAACATAACGAATTGTTTAGCTGTACACTGTAATACACATAAATCATCCCGAGATAGGATGGTAACCTCGATAGAAATAGGATATTTCCTCTCAACAACCCCACCCAGGTTAAAAATTGGATAAAACTTCAATGTCATAACTCATACCTTATCTATAAACGTATTCAAAAATATCATGCAATAATACTAACATAAAAGCCCAAGCAAAGCTTGCATAATGTTCTGGTCCGTTTGAAAGCACGGGAAAATCCTTTCTTGTGTACTTTATCCCTTTATGGATCAACATTCGATTCTCCCTTGAAAACAATTGAGCTTCATTCATTGAGAATTGATCCACCCAAGTAAAGTCCTCTGACGACTTCGACACAATGATACACATTGATATAGGTACATATTAGTAAACGATGAGCTATTTTAATCTTCAAGTTCATATTTGACCCTTTTCTAAACTCGCAATCAGCACAACAAAGCTCATGATCGTATTGCTCTGCACGACCATTGGATTCTACATCTATAAATTATTCATCACATATCAATAACTGTGGCTGATTGACAGAAAAAATATCAAACCTCTTGTCTTTCCATTAAAAATTCATCTCACTATAAATTATACATGCTATCATTATGATGCCCTACAGCGAGACATTATAAAAGCATAAGCCTCATGGTAATTGCATGCACTTTGTTTGCGAAATCTTTTTTGTATCAACACATAAAAATATGAGACAAAAATGTGATTTCTACACAGACATTTACATACATTTATTATATGCTCCGCAGTGGAAGTGTACTAATTCATGCATATAAAATCACAACTACAATGAGGGTTGGAGTATGGTTGGCATTCTAATTTCAAACTTTAAAAAATGTCACATAGGTTGCATTGCAATAATATTATTTTCCTTAAATGTCTCCGCTAAATAACATGATTATGATTACAACTTCATTACTTTAACAAATGCAAATCATCAGCATAAGTGGTGTCATGCATTAATGGGCACACACATGTACGACTGGTAATTCACAGTTACAGTCACTATTTCAGTTTTGCAATATGCTCATACTTCAAAGCTACACGGAAAACTGTCAACGCCATATCAGCGCAAATAAAAATGATTAAAAGACAGCTTCAGCTGTATGCTAAAATCAAACGAAAGGCAGTTATGCAAAAGTTGCATGAATTCAATGAGATTCAAAGTGTAAATGAAAACTAATGAGACAAACAGCAAGAAGGCAAAAAACGACATATTTTATTCGCGGTAAACCATACCGTGTTCAAGTACTTATATTCATTAAAGTCCGTAGGCAGAGTAGCAGTTGTTCAAGTTCTCATTATTAAATCAACTTTCCATGTGAATATAAACAAAGACTTAAGATGGGACTATTAAGTAATCAAGAAAATCAGCTATACCAACAAAAATGAAACGATGCCACACGAAAGGGATCGAGATGGTTCTCATACACTTTACCGTGTCATGTCATGCAATTGTATACTTGTATAGCGCATTCTTCCTACTCACACTAGGACATGCACAAAGTTTTTTTTTACTAAAAGTATTTTTTTCTAATTTACCTTTCTTTTTAAGTCGTACATCACCATTGTGAATATTTAAATCCAGTAACGCCGCACAAGATGACTCGTCTTCGCTAACAGCGCCTTTACAACGAAGAAAAATGGAGAAAAGTTTAGATTAACGAAAACTAAACGGAAGACCAGAAATACATGAACAACAATCTAAATTTGCTGAGGAACTTATTTACTTTAGTGGCGCAATTATAAATGAAAATTCCACGCTTAAATGGCTATACGAAGCGATGCGTCAAATGAGTTTTAAAGTCTCTTACAGAAACGTCATTCAAAACTTAAACCTAGTTTTATTGCAATACCCACCACAATACCTATCTGATATAATCTCCTTGTCAAATTTTCCTATCACGTTAATCATCATTATTACTTTGATGTGACACTTCTTTTCCACGCATTTAAGCACAACCAACCCTATTTTCTTGGGAATGAGAAAAATGAAACATTTCTTCAATACCTATTTGCTACCTATCATTTTTTGAAAACCAGAATTGGATTTGATCGATAGCAATCACGACATTTATAAACATCACATGGTCTAAATACTTTTTCACGCTTTAACTACGAAACTTACCAAGGATATGCGTGAGCAGTAAGTAGACAGTGATGCGCAGACAGAGTTTTCTCAGTGATAAAATCAAATAAATGGGGACGAAAACTATTTCTATCCTGAGCTACCGTAGAAAATTGCCCATAATCAACAATAAAGTACATCACAAAGTTACACACTGTAAAGCCAGAACAAATATATAATATTTAATAGTTGTGTACATGATAAGTACGAACTGCTTTTACTTTTCAGAAAAATCTCGTTTTCATTTATGATTGTCAGTTGGTTTGTGTACAGAAAACCTTCAAAAAAATGAGGCGAACGCTAAAACAAGTAGATTCCAAAATTAGTTTAGTTAATTGGATCGAAACTTTTTTTTCATGAAGACACTGCATACACCACATATGATTAGCACGATGTATATGTATCGTATCATCATCATTATGACTTCAAGCTTGGCTGTACTTCAGGATCTAGTATTCACGATTATGATACCCTTGGATCTTGGGAGTTGCCCAAAAGTAAACACAAACAGAGTAAAAAGTGATGATGTGAATTAGTTGTTCACAGACTCATTGTACGCATCTCAGCAACAGACCAGAAAAAGTTTTGGATGCAACAGCAAATGCAAATCTACAGTGAAGTTGCTCACACATCGTATCACTTTTCATCAAGGGTGCCAAACTAATTGAAATCAACTGAAAATTACTGGGTGGATTTGGGTCTCTATTTATAACGTGTACCCTCAGATATTATATTATTTTCCATACTATTTGCGTGTACCGGTGTACCTGACCCTAGCATTTTTCTCAGACCTCAAGATTATCTATGTTGCGCAAATATAAAGGTATCATTACAATTTTTACTTTTAGTGGAAATGTCATGTAGCTTGCAAAGTTATTTTAATCAAAACGAAATTGAGTTCCAAATGATAAATATATCTGACAAGATCCCCTATGGTAATACAGTTAGTGTGAATTCAATGAATATTCAATAGTTAGTTCAATCAACTTTAAGAACAATATTATAATCTAGATAATGCATCATACACCTTACGAAATATGAAACATGAATAAAATGTACTCACAATTTTAACTTGTATATTAATCACGATCCTTCAAAATTATTATTTTTCAATTTTAAACGGCACACAGTAACACAGAAAACTTAGGTAATGCAAAATCAATCTCTAGTGAAGTTTTTGGCAACGACTCACAATCCTTACGACTATGTAGCAAACAATGGAATGATTTTACTGATTTCGTGGTCTTGGTCTAGGTCCACGCACACAACTCACAATAAGAAATATGCAAGAAATATTAACAATGCAGTTATCCTACTTCATTGTTGACGTGAACTTTTGGTGAGCGGGTTATATTAGCACATAAAAAAGTATTTAGGTATCAGTAGTCTAACTGACAAAAGTTTTAAAATGGAATAACTGTGAAGAATCTGTTTATACCCACATTATAATATTTCACTAGCTCAACAGAAAGGTAACACTTGCACGCACACCAACACAGCACACCGTGTCTTTAAGGTTTGTTGGTTCGTAAAAATCTGCTAATATTCCACCTTTTCTTTTCCATTTCATACTTTTCGCATTACTCATACACATATTTCTTTTATCTGCACGCTACATGCTTCCTACTCATTCGAAAAATAGCAATGTTTGTCTACCTTGTATAACGATATAACAGCCTAGTCTTAGTCATCATATTAACAGGTATATTTTTACATCCGTCTGTACCTATTCTCATGTGTGTACCTCTGGCAAAACTGCACACTCATGTGCTAAACAGCAACCCTTATAGAAGCTAATTGTGCTTTTTATCTGATGAAAAGTCAATAGAAACGGAAATCCTCTAACGTATTATTAGATGACGGCTTGTCTAGATATTATTCTAGATTTCATAAAAAAATGCAATGTATCTTAAACCAACTTGTTTGTTTACCTGTTTATTATACTTCATAAATAAGTATATCAAAAACTTCACATTATAAACTTATTGACCTACTCTGGAATTGACCATCTTCAATATTTCCTCCACCCACAACATATATCACATTTTCTTACGGGAACATATGCACTCAAATGCTTAGCGATTCCACAGTTTGATGGTTTTTAACAATAGAATTTTCAACTTGCAGTTTGCAGTTCCTGTATTGCATACTGTGTGTACATAACTAACCATGTGCATTTTTTTAGTTCAGAGTAACGCATCTTCTTGTCTTGACGTGGTATGCATCTCCTCCGTCCGTTCAACCGTGCTAATGAGACCCATTATTAAAATCACATAACGTAACTGTTCTGCTCACATGCATTTTTTTTAACTTGCTAAAACTCTAGGACTTTTATAGGGATTAAATACTCGCCAGAGTGAAGATTAGATGAATTCAGTTGATTGTAAAAAACACAATTCTACACGCACATAAAAACTAACTGAAGTGACCTGTCTACAAGTCAGCATGCGTTACCATTTCGTGTGAGAATGTTTTTTAGCTCTAAACGAAAAAAATGTACAAGTAGAATCAGTCGTCATGATTCATGATATGAAAGAAGCCCAAATAAACTTCCTGTACATAAAAATATAAACATAAACACAGAGCAGACAGAGACAAGTGTTTGATCATTATCGGTGATAGTTAATACTAATACAACTTAATGCATTATTGCACTGTGTAGGATGCTTTATATAGCAATGAACATTGTGGGTTGTAGAATACCTGGTTAACTTACTTTGATAATCTTGCCATCATACAGTTTTAGCATGATTTACTCCGTGTCTGCCTTATAAAATATAATTAGTATTTATGTATGGGAACCAACGATAAAGCAGTTTTATGGTATATTAGTAATTACCACGAAGTCATTTCTATTATTGCTCATGTACAATCTTTAAAATGAATGATGATTCCTCCTGCTTTGGTCCTATACCCATTATACCCTATAACCACAACGGCAATATAGAAATGTAGAACAGTCGGCTAAAGGCGATCTGAGAAAAGGTATTGGCAACAATGACAGGATGTTGACTTGCGTATTTTATTTTTATTTTGGATGTTGTCACTGTACTAAAGCTTACAAGTATAAAAAACCAGCTCCCACACACATTTACCTCCACCACTGAGCAAAGACACTGACGATGACAACTGCACACAGCTGTTTTAGTCATGAAACAAGAATTAGAAGTGCTTTTTTGAAAAATTCACAGCCATCACGCCGTGTACTACTACTGCTCATCATTTTCTTCCAATCCCATTTAAGACTAGTTTGGCCATAAACAACTCAAAGACTGTGATGATGACATTGTGAGTAATATCACGACGAGGTCTTCATGGGTGTTCTGTTCGCTTTTGTTTGATTGATTTCAAAACCGAGCGTCTACAACGCAACAACGGATGCACACGCATAAAAAATCTTAATGTAGCTTTTAGCTAGAGCTTGCTAAAGAGGGATTTTTCAGGTGGCAATTAGCAAAAGAAGAAACCATTAAGGTGCTCCCACCTTTAATATCTTGCGAAATGATGGATTCCATCGGGCTTGTGCATAAAGGTTTTACAACAACTCACAACCAGTGGAGCTGAAATACCCTAGTTGAATAGCGTGAAGGAAGATTTAATGATGATGCACTTTGCTAAATACTATTCTGAAAAATAAGATTACAGCAAAATTGCAACCTTGATGGCTGTATATGCGTAAATGGCTAATTTGATGAATCATGGTTGCGGTGATGGCTAAGCTAAATTCTCGTAGAGCACATTATGTTGAAAGGGTTAAAACTTAAGTTGAAAATATCTTTTATAGGATTTGCTTTTTCAAAATATTTTTCTCGAATGTATTGCAATCTTACCTAACTAGTTTTTGAATCGATAGACTGAAAGAAGAATAGATCACAGCAAATTGATGGGCTTATAAGCTGTAATTTTTTGAATTGGATGGGGAATAACTTTCCAAAAAAATGATGGTTACCAGCTGCACTCGCGATGGTTTTGATATTAAAAGCTGCTGTTGACTGTAAAGAATTTCCCTTTTAACTTCACTCGATAATATTAAATGGAAAAATCACAGTTTATGAAGGAACTGACGAGATGGTAAACTATGACTGTAGTAGGTAGACAAGGAGTGAGGAATATGAGGATGAATAATATGCATCGGTAGCACACTGTGCATTAGTAGTTAATTAAACCTGTTCTAGTAATTCGTATAAATTGCCATCATCTGCTTTTGCATGTATACAATTTTTTTAACTGACAGAATCCGTTCAAAATGTTTTTTTGAATTACTGAAAAACTTGTTATAATGCATTCTGCTGAAGAAGATTACCGCAAAACAAGCAAGCACATATGCTTAACCAGAGCTATTGAACAAAGACTCTTTACGCAACATGATAATTTTACTAGTGCATACACAGAGGTAAAAGTTGTTTGTTACATAAACACTCAAGAGTCAACAATCGCATTGAAGGAGATCAAGTCAAAGTCAACAGAATATCAAAAGAGGTATATCTTCCAACACTAAGAAGGGCTCGGAAAAAGACACCCCTCAGAATCTTGTGCTTGTGCTATTATATTGCTGCTTCATCCATGTCTCCATAATCCATTGAAAAGATATTGGAAAGCGCCTAGAGGAAAGTGTGGCTATATTGCTATGTTTTGTATTACGTATACAACATATTTCACATTATTCATGAATATCATCACGTTTTCCTTCCATTTTATGCAACATGGTAATTTATACAAAAAAAATTTATGTCTACAAGAAATTGTTCCTTCATTGGCTTCATTACGCAAATCCAAATGCTTTTTCCTGATCACATCATAATTACATTGCACAGGACGGCTCAATTATATTTAAAAGGACGTAGGACCTAGGACGTCTCTAAAAATTGCATTATTACAAAGTATAGATAGCAGGCGCATTTCAGATTATATAGTATCCAATGAAACTTTGCTATCATTTGATCATATTGTTGGTGTTCATCTTTTGCTTTCAAGAGATGCACATGGATAATTAGTCTATAAAATCCGCTTTTAATTGAACAAAGCTATTAAATCATTGATAAGCACATTAGAATCAGAGGTATATAAATTCATTTACAAAATGAAATCTCTAAAATTCCTCAGCCTTGTGTACGACTGATATTTTTTCTGTTATTTCCCAAACGTAGGTGTCTTAATATTACTACTTTTCGTCTTCCGTATTTGAACATTTCATCGTTGCTTGTCCTTAAACTTATAGTTTATTGATATTTATGTATATATACAGATATATATACATCTGATAACTGATAATAAATTAAATTTTGCTATCTCATAAACAAATTACAATTGAAATAATATTTTCCTGACTTAAAAATGTTCTCTTGTGCAGTAAAAAAATTAGATAATGAAAACCTTAAAGTTTAAGTATACTCTCCCTTAATCCTCTAATGACATTCCAATCAAAAGCAGGTATCGAAGAACTAAATGTATGCATAAAAACGATGGGAATGTAACATTCACAGAGTAAATTTTTTTGGGGAACATTTAGTAATTTACCTAACTATACCATTTGCCTAATCCAACTCTCAAGGTTAGCATGGGCTCATGTTATCCCAATACATTCACCTTCATCTAACAAGAAAAAATCCTTCATTTTTATGATTGTTGAATCAAGCATCGCAATAAAGTGGACGTCGACGTGAGGTGTGTCATAAGTAGTCATTTTGATGGCGTTCCAAGTTTGGCAAGCTTTGAGTGTGACTCGGGCTGGAGTCCTTCCTACACTGCCTACCTGTATCTCGCAGAACATTTCTCTGTTGTGGCAATAGTCGCATAGTACTAAAAATGTATACAGGCCTGCTTAACACATTAGTGTCCTGTGTCGTTTTAGAACCTGCTTCTCCCTTTTGACTCGACTCGACTGCTCTGACTTGCGTAATGCGTACCTAAACCGTATGCGAATATGAACTGAACAGGTTTTTCTTTACATTTGAATGAGCAGCAAAGTGTACACATACGTCTAATTTTCTTTGTTTGATAAGCAAACGCAGCCATGTATATTATGGAGAGGTAGGTAATTCGATATCCAGGTTCTTCATCTGATACGGGAAGTTCCCCAGAGAATATTCACTCGAACAAGATTCCACTTTGTCCACATCGTGACACCATTTCCACTTGACAAGTCTGTCGCTTCAAATCCGTAGGCAGATGCAAACTACTTTCTACCCCTACCATAACATAGATAACACGATGTGTGAAAAGCACTCTCACTCAACCGTGAATTTATGTCGGTGGTCTACAAATCTAATCTAATCTGGATGACTACGTTGGTGATGCATATAATAAAGCACACGGCAGCAGTGTAGAGATAACTTTGAATGTTAAACTTGCACCTTGATCATCATTAAATGATTCAATAAAAAGAACCATGATCAGGAAAATGCCATGTGAATGAGAATCCATGCTGTACTTTATCATCGTCATGTGAGATTTTGCCAATTGAAGTTGATGACTAGAAGAATACATGAAATAAGGTACATATTGACAAATAAAAAATCATTTATTATAAACTCGACAGTGAGTCTGCAACAGATGTTTCTATGAAACTTTCAATGAGAGGTTATCTTATAGAATGAGATGAGAATGAATATACTTTGCTGTCAACTTCAACTACCGAGCAAGCTAACCAATATGATCACATTAAATCATGTAAATTATGATGCTGATGAGTGATGATGAGTATTCATATGATTTATATGAATTCTGACTGTGTAATTGTCGTATGCATCACACTTTCAGATACTCACTATTCAATCTCATGTTCATGTAGAGGTCATTTAATTCCATACTTGGACTTGGGCATAGATACAAAAACAGAAAGGTATATTTAACGAAATGGTTGTCCCTGTCTTAATATCGGTTACTCTTTTCAACTTTTTTCACCCATTAGATATTCACGCTTTGGCTACGGCTACATCATATACACGTAAGCTCATACAGAGCTTTGGACAGCATAATGAACATGTACGTCTGCTTTCGAGAATTCAAATCTAGCAGGATTCTACAATGTCATCATCAGGAGCAATTGTAATTACGAATAGGAATGAAAATAGGCCATGTGCCCTTTTTATACCAAAAAAGAATGTCCATGAATACTAAGGTAAAAGTCGTTAATTTTTACTTCTTCAACGCAGTCTCCATCCTAAAAACAAGGAGTTTGCGTGTTGAATATTCTTAAATACTTATACTACTCGCAAATGTACTACTATTTGTTAGAGTAGAATACATTCTGAAGTTCATATGAAGCTTTTAGGTTATAGGGCTTTGTCGGTGAGTTAAAATAGACTGTGCTCTAAAAAGTAATTTGTGGAACAACGTGGGCGAATGAGTTGCTAAATTATGTACTACATAGACAAATCGAGATTCACATTACAACGGAAACGTTCTTTCTTACCAGGCTCTTCTGTGGGAAGGAAGCCAGCACCTTTAATGATTTTCAGTTGGCTCGGACTCTTTGGAAGATCAACTATACAAGAAAGACAAGAAACCACACAGAGAATGAGAAACCGCACAATAGGATGACTCAATAAGAAGCACAAGCATCACAATTGGAATACATTGCACACCTCAATGTTTTATCGTACTTTATCATATTTATTCCTTATTTATAGCTTCAACCATACAATTTCTTAGCTTCTCACGAGTATCACGATTTCAATCTTCAATCATTTAGCAAATCATGAGAAACTCGAAAAAAGAAATTTCGCATTCACTGACCAATACTCAAAATCACTTTTAATATATTTTTATACAATTCTACATTAAACAAATCTCTTATTCACAACACATATTTTTCTCCCGTACTTTACTGATGTATAAGTGGTTTGTTACGAAATCAATGCAACAAAAGGGATGGTGTATGGGGAAATAACACTTGAAACAGTTTTGCTGCGTTTGAAATTTGTTGCTAATCCGGGTCTAGAATAAGACACTCCTTGTCAAAGGTATTTGAGACGATATTTCCATAAAATTTGAATACGAACTAATAGGAAGATGAGATACTACAATTATTGCAGTAAAGACGGTAAAAACATTGATGATCATGAATCTTTGAGTTGGTCAGCACAACTAAACACTTTCAGTATTGAACGCGCGGTGGCAAAAATGCCAATACTATGCAACTTACAACATGCGGACAACATTTAGACATATGCAATTGAGGGAGGGATTCAAGTTTTTCTATGCATTATCCTTATGCTAGTAACTACAAGGTAAATATTATATGTATGCATGTATAAGACAAGCAACTCAAACCATTCATTCTGTAACTGACAATGAAATACTTTTTCTGTATATGAATACACTCAACACTATCCAACAGATTGCACATTGTGTACATACATTCATTCTATTCATAAGGCACTTTATCAACATCAACTACTCCGATTTAGTATACCTTATCATGATACTGATGTCTATTAGATCTCTCATAGTCATAAGGCGTGAGTCAGCCGTCATAATCATCAGGAATAAAAAACATACATTTAACATTTCAATCAACTGCTTAATAACACCCTGCATGCTTATATGCCCGATAAAAAGTTTCCTACTTTTTGTACGATTACTTCAGTTGTATTTCAATTGAACTTTCAACCTGCTCCTTCGCATTAAACACGTCTCCTGTGCAATCAAAAATCATACAAAGCTGCACTGAGTATCCGCCTCCAATACATGCCCATTATAATTGTTAAAAGTGCTTTACATATGGATAATTGTTAGAATAAAGCTTCTGTGAGTTCATGTGTGTGTTTTCGATGAGTAGATAGAGCGACAGCAAATGTCTAATGTATAGGTAAACGGCTTCTTCGTACGTCTGTGCACACACAACTGAACAGAACATGCATGATACACATATCAACTGCGGAATTTCACCTGTTGTGTTGCCCATGCTGCCTTACAACCTACCTGTCGCGGTTGACTCATCCCGCAGTAGTTTGTGATATGTGACTGACGGACAGAATAAGGGAGAGTCACTTTGAAATATTTGTATCGATTGCAGTGCAGGCATTAGGTATGTGCGATGTGTGAAGCCTTTTGGCAGGAATGAAGTGTAAAGCCAAAATAAGAATGTAACACTGACTATGTTACATTGATCATACTGATCGTATAATGAGATGTATGATTGTGACAACGTGTGCATGCATATGCTAAGTATATGGTGAACAGTTGCAGTTGTGTGAAAAGAGCAAGTTGAGAAGAACGGTTAGGAAAAAAACAATGTGTGAACAATGTGTGAACGTAAAACGATGATAAGACTCGACTGCCCCCATTGTTGACGATACTACGCCGGTACATTCTTCTCTACATGTATAGTGTTTTAGCCTACTTATATTTTGCTAACAGGTCTTCAAAGCAATTTGAGGATGCATCTCGTACATGCATGGATGTCTTTGTTGCAATTCTTCGTTTACAAGCAATATTTATATTGGTGCACAGGATAAGGGTAGGAGGGCAGCAGGAGTATAAAAAATGCCGTTAGTTCGAAGGTTGATGAGGAGGGGAGTTTTTTTAGAAGAAATATCAAGAATCAACTGAATTGATGCTTGTATTGTAAGGTGCTAAATGTCAGCCTACGTCAATTATACAGAAATGATGATTATGTTGTTAGTACGGAACAACGGGTTATTTCAATATCCTTTAGGTAAATTCATAAAACTAGTTGGTGGCTTGGACTTGGACCATGCGTTCATAGATTCAATCTGCAATCTAATCATTCACATTTTATTTGACCCCATTCATGCTTGAGGGAAGATGTATGCATGCATACGGAGTGAAGTGCAGATGTGTGAAATTACATTCACTTACATGAATATCAATATTTTTAGTATTCAGTTAATTGCATGCTAGTTTTAGATTAAAAAGTATTTGTATTTACTCAGATGCTAACTAACTTCTAAAGCTGTCAATTATGGCGCATTCTAGTATATTAGTAATTGGACCACTGCAGTGATCTGTGGGGATGAGCTATGTTAGAACATCTGAATGAAACTAAATTCAGTAATGTCGGAAAAAGGTTTTCCTTTATAGTTAGTATATCAGTTACGTAGCAGAATTGGTTTAAGGTTTATTAATAGAGAATGATATCCCGAATAAATTTAAATTGCGTAAACCAAAAAATTATAAACACAAGCTATGAGACCTTATCTGGAAATGGTAAAATTTGGCAAATAATTCTACAAATTTCTCCAAGTTAAAGCATGTCGCTAAAAATACAATAAACTAGTCCTTTGTGTTTTTCTGTTTTATAATATTTAAGTATATCAACAAAACACAACCAACGTGAATTAACATAGCGTACAGCGATTCACAAGGACTCACCGCGCACTCTTTCAATCACGTTGCGAATCTCGTGTGATTTAACAATTCATGTGAAATAACAGAAAGGTAAGTTGATAAATAAGTTGTAATTGTTGTCGGCAGAACACCGCGCTAAATGCAAGCACATGTTCGTGATGTTCATGCGATTACTGTACATTGTGGTTACTCTTTAATTCTTTACTGATTTTTATTAAAAGCTTCACAGTTTTTCTTGATTTTCACATTTGACGAAGGAGAAGGTATCATATTTACAATTTACACACCTTCCTTTGTATCTAAACATATACAAATCTCATCTAGCAACTTTCATTCACATTCCTATTCCTATCAGCTTCCGTTGTTCAACAAACAGGAAACATGTGCAGGGGGACGATTCCTAGTGAGATGACGAGCGTGTATTTGCTCATTTCGAACATTTAGTACTTGCCACTTTACTGTGACGTCGTAACATAATATGACTTCAGTGTACTAAATATCCAACAAGTATAGCCAATCACAAAAGTTAAACTAAAATCAAAATGATAGCGTTTCGAATAGTGGTTGATGCTTCAGGTAGGCACGCCTGTGGACACGGCATCTGCATTAAATGCGTTTGTAAGTAATCAATCACCAAAGCTTAAAGGAAAGGTAACCAGTGACCATTACGGGCATGCAAAAGGTGATAGGATGCAAAGTACTTACTAAAATGTAATATAGTTCTTCAGTTTTTATTCTTGTTTGTTTACACGCACTAATTAATTAACGATTCTATCGTAATCGCGGGTGAGCATAATTTTTCTCTCAAGGAAATCGATAAGATTTCAGATGAAGTTCCTGTCTGTAATAACTTTGCTGTTCGAGATCGCCGATTATTTCCGTAACGAGTGTTGTAGGGTGTTATTATTCATGGGAACCGTCATTACTTTACATTATTTACTCGCAGGTAATATGCAACCTTTTTAAGAGTTCAGTTGTTTAGCTCAATTTGTGCATCATTACATAACTTCTTTTGCAGAAGATTATAAATGACGTAGGGAATTACCATACAAAAAATGTGTACCAACTATCATTCATTAAAACGGCATAAATTATAAATAGGTATATATCTAGTTAATACTGATCACCAAAGTATACATACTTACTCGTACACAATTGTTTTGAACTGAACGAAGTAAACAGCATTTGCAATCAACATAAAAATCATAAATGTAAATTTGGACTTACGTATGCTGGGAATGTACTCCGCACCAGGCGGAAGATGAAGTGAGGCGGACTCATCCATGTCGATATCGGCGTCAGTTACACAAACTTTCACAGCCGTTATTCCAATTACGCCACTACCTCTCCCACCAGTAACTACCCCGCTTTTACCATTAACTCCAACTGTTGCCTCGGAAGAAGTGAGATGAAGGCTGTTCGGTTGCTTGAATTGTTTTGAGGTTCGAGGAGCTGGAATAGGTGCAATTACTGATGATGAGCTTCCAGCTTCTCCAACATTTCCGGTTGAGGATGATTCGCCACCTGGAACTGGAGGATGGTGGTTATTGTGAGCATTATGTCCTTCTTTACCACCGTCTCCACTTGCTGTTATATGATTGTCCAAATTACTTTCATTAACCAAATCTTGCTGATTGTCCAAGCCGTTGTCAAAACTGAGGTTGGATAGAGTGTCCTACGCAACAAAACAATTTAATAGTTTAGACATGACTTCGGTTACCTAAACTTATCGTATTAAGTAATTACTAAATCAGTTTTTAAACGATTTGAGAAACACTATATTTGAAATTTGCAATAAACAGATTATGGTAATGAGATATTTTAATGTTCAAAAGCCTTTCATTTTGCGTTCATACGGTATGTTTGGTCTAATGTTCCCACGTATTTTGGAAATTACTGTTTACAGGCCCATTTTAGACAAATATTTCTTACAGTACTATAGTGGGTTGCCTGAGGTGAAATAAAAACTCTTAAAATTCTAATTTAAATGCTCCTCAGAATTCAGCAAGGAATGCAATCTGAACGAGTTGCGCGGCATGATTCATAGTGACCATAACTGGATCCCACAAGAAAATCATCCCCCATTCAACTTTACTACGTACAGTGACGTATACCATTTTCCCATCCACCTACAACAATTGAACCAAATTTACAATCTTTGAAGCCAAGCCACCAGTGAATAACCGTACTACAAAAAGTCACTATCATATCAGTTGATAACTATATAGATACTTTCACAGCTCGCAATTCGAGGTCAACAGGTTCAAAATGGTCAGGCATGTCATCAGGATCTCACTTTTACACAAAATTACCTTACCGAATAGTGCAATCATTTAATGGTAATACACAGCGCCAGGGCATTACACGCACGCACGCGTTAGCTATTTACTGCAATGCAATCTTTAACAACTTAAAAAATATGGCTCACAAGAAACGGGACACGCATTACAAATGTACGAAGGTTCGTTTTAATACCATGCTGGTATAACTCGTAGAGTAGATCTCATTCACTCCACTCAAACCATTGCACATAATTAGATGAAATTGTCTCGTATGACTAAAATTCTCAATTTATGCAAGCCATAACATTTCAATGTACAGACAATAGTGATGATATTAGTGGTAATGAATGAACCATATAATCGAAACGGTTCAGTTCATTCATTCAGTGAGTACAATATTGTATTATTGACTATCACAGGAGTGTCTAGCTTACTTATCGAAGCAGTGAACACTAGTTAGCACATAGTGGATTCTACTATAGAATGCCAAACAATGGAAAAGCAATTAATACAAGCTGGGCAAACACACGAGGATCAACAATCAACGTAAAATGTACTCGTAACGATTCGATTAGCATGGAATATGAAAATAACAATATTAATAACTTTTTGTCTGCAAATCAATAGTCTTATTGATTTTTGCCGATATGACTATACCTAAAGCACTCACAGGAGTTACGCAAATGTGCAAGATTTGGGACATTAAATTAAACAAAGGGCATTTCACTATTTGATACGGTCCGCGTATGAGCCTTTCGATAATATGATATTCATCTAGAGTTACTAGATCACTTTTAATTTTCATCACAAAGTAAAAGTTGTTTCATCCTCATCACTCTCATCCACCTGATTCAGCTGACACAGGTACGAAATTGAACGACCGAGTGACTGGCAGTTATCTGAACAGAAAAGAGACTGACCACGATACCGATACCTATATGAAATTATATATCTCGGCGATTTAATGAAATGAATGAAAGAAAAGGAATCAGAACAGAAGGAGGCATGGACGGGTTTTGGATGAATTGAAGTGTGGAGGAACTAATAAAACAAACAAAAGGGCCAAAAGATAAAAAGGAACATCACATCACATGTGGCTAGTAAATTTGCAAAACGGCAACTTCATCATTATCATCATGTAGTGTGTATTTCATTGTCAGTTCTGGTCTCTCTCACTTTTTCCCTTTGTTCACAACGGTTGATGAAGCTGTCACAGGTATTTTTTTATAAAGTTGCAAATGATAGTAGATATGATGATTCTGTTAAAACAACGCTGACTCTCTGCTGATTTCGTTTGAATCCTAAATGAGGGCTGCATTGTATTGACTAAATTACTGCGTGTATTCATGCATTTATTCATTTTTTGAAACCCACGAAAATTAAAGTCTGAATCATTCATGACTCTAAAGAGGACTTACAACGCTTGCCAACTCACACTGTCACACTATAAGTATTCCGCACCCACGAACTACTTTTTATCAAAGTAAGCAATCTTTTTTCAAAACACAATCTTTATAAATATATTTTTATATATTATGCCTCAGATAGATATGAGTAGTAAAATAGAAAATTTATTTGGGTTTGAATATAGCACCTGCAGTGCAGCTTAAAATTTGTATTCTGCTCGATTGTCATCTTCAAGAAAGGAAGTGCTTTTCATAAGCTGTCTGTTTCTCTCTAGGTACTTAAATAAAAAGTGAAGTGAACTCAGAGATCTCAATTTAATAATGCCCTTTTCTCTTTAAATACTGTTGACTGTGTTGCTTTTCTCCTGCTACTGTAGTTGTCAGTTTACTTACACTTTAAATTTACTATACTTGCAAAACTCACTTTAAAAAATCGATTCACTGTTCAACAATGGAAATTAGAAAACTAGTTGAGCTAGACAAGGTTTGAAGATTTTTAGCTAGGTATGAACACAACAGTTGCAAATTTGTTCTTAACAAGTTAGTCCGTCAAGTACAAAGTCAAATTGCAGCTTGAAAAGATTTATGAATGAATTTACATAGAAATCCTATTCATTCGCATGCAATCCTGATAGAAGTAAGGGTGCCTAAAAATCAAACCACCGTGTCATGTGATTTGATAATGGCAAGAAACTTTATGGAAATTGTCGAAAATTTATAAATATGGTTATAGCGTAGATACTCTTGTCATCCTCTTCGTGATATTTCTACATTCTACAGCATAATATGTCATGGCTGCATCAATTGACTATGTCGTCTCTGCAAAATATGACGTCGAATCAGTTCCGATAATAAAACCCGTTACAAACATCAAATACCTAGAGGATCCCCTATCTTGCGTTAGTAGGGATTTTTTATTCTTTAATAAACAGTATAGGTATCCGTAGTCCGCAGAATATGTGTCATCAATCAATTAGGGCCAACTTTTTGAAACATAGCTTGACATGACCGTTTTTCCTTTGATCAGCTAAAATCAGCTTGTTAGTGTGTCAGCGAAGCGTGACGGATTTATTTGTGTTTGCATTAAGTCCCTTGAAAACTATGAAATGAATATGTATAGACCTTAACGTACTGAATGTGAGTTCGTCAAATCAGAATCTTCCCCAAGATGTATAAAACAACTAGTTAAGTCACTTATTTTTAAGGACGACTTCGACTAGTCAGTCATGCTCTGTCGATTGGTTGGAATAAATGGCAAATTAAGTAGCGCCCTGGAGCTACCTAGCCTCATCCGTCCCAATTGCATTCAAATTTTATTGGCGTATTTTTTTAGCTTCGATAAAGTGAAACCTTTCTGCCAACTAAAGATAAACTGACATAAATATCATCATTTGCGCTTTATATTTTTACCTTGTCACCTTGTACATGTAATAAAGATATTGACTCTTTAGTACTTTCTAATATTTGATATTCCTATTGTTGTTTTTTCTGTAATTGGATTTATCAGTCATTAAAACAAAACCTTTCGCAGATGCACATGTACCTATATTAAAAAGGCAAACTGTTTAAATGCTTCAAGCCACAAACTAATTGGACTCCCCATATGTGCTGGATTTTTGAGTCAGGGTACGTTATGATATGGATTCAGTGAAGTCATTATTCCATTATCTTTAACAATAAGCACGCACAATGTGATCTGCAAATACAATGAAGTAAAGTGGTAATTCCCATGGGTTGTTGTAAAAAATCACTGGGAGATTTTGTTTTACAAATAAAATTGGTTTACCTTAGAGGGACACAAACTTGCAACATAATATATTGTCATAAATCAAACCAATAATTTCAAGACTCGGCGACCCGTCATTGAATGTTTAATCGACTGATTAGAGCAAGTTATAACGCTATACGTTGCATGTTTGATGGGCGAGATGGAGATGAGATGTGATACTCAAAACTTATGTATAAAATCTTTTGGAAGCACACTACGCACTTGTACACGTAAAACTTGTAACAATGCGCAATTAAAGTTATTATCTGACTAAAAGCATTATTCATGTACAAACTCCTAAATAGGGGATTATCGATTAGTATAATCGTGTCTAAACACGTCGGAATCTCTATTCTCTGCTATCTTCATCCCATTCATTCAACCCTCTCGAAAAAATTCTGCACACATTAGATAATCATTCAATTACATTATTCAATAGCAACCACGCAAATCGGAGTGTATTTTACCCAAGACTTAATTATTAAATTACTACAGTTATGTTAATTTAGGTAGGTTAATTTGATTTTTCCACAAAAATCTCCGTTTTTTACTGTTGTCGTTTGTACAACCGTTGGAGCAAACTAGAAATTCTGCAGTAGAAACTGTGAGAACTTATGGGATACACATAATGTGTCTAGATTAACAATCATTATTTCCAAACGTGCTAAGATAATAAAATGAAATGATAGATAAACTCAATAATCTTTACGATGGTGAGAAGTGAGAACTGCCGTAAAACTTCGAACCGTAGAGCAAACTGCAAACATTCCTATACGCCAATAGAACCTATTACTGGTAAAGTATGTATATCAACTGACAGTGTGTGTGGTTAACAGAATATAACTACATGTGTATATGCTTTTGTTCACTTCACATCACCAGTCTGAGAATAGTAACTGAACACAGTGCAATTTTAATGATGAAGAAAGTAGGGATGTATCTTGTCAGTAAATATAAAAAATGACTTTTGAGAGTTCAGATTTTTTGTTTGTAGGTAATGAAATGAGGGATGTGCACTGTGTTTGAGTTGATATTTGAGACAGCAATCAAGAGTCTGCCTATTTATTCCAATAAAGACAAACCACAATATGCAATTCAGATATATGGCACACTATGTGTATCTAGTTTATTATTATAAGTCTTTTAGAGTCTGCATGGGAATGAACTAATGAACATGCAGCTGCGAAAACTGACAACTTTAATAGTTCGAACACCATGTGTCAGTCATATCGCACAGAGACCTAAATTACCTCAAAATACTTAAGAGCTGGCTGCATGAATTGTTTGACATGATTTTTAAGACATTTTCAACAATCCTCCTGCCGATAAACAAGGACCATTACTTGGCATGTATGCCAATATTTTCTTAGACGGTGACCAGAAGAACACAGCTACAAATATTAGAACAACGGTAGCATGCTGCGCTTCTGAAGTCAGAGGGAAGGAATAAAAATTCGTTCTTTCCCCTCTTCTTTTCAAGATACGTATGAAAACCACAAAGTTCTTATTTGCCTCTTAAATCACATTCGTGTGACCATACCTTATTTCTGATTCTTTCTAAAGATCCCGTGTACTTTAAGATACTTTAGCTGTCAGTTATGTTCTGAAAGATATCTCACGAAACTTCTCGAAATTCCTTGGTATACATTCATGATCAGCATGAGAACCTACATGAAATCTTTTTTCATCTCGTGAGTAAATTCCATATCCCATCCTTGATATTTGGTTTGCCGTTTTAATGTAATGATACCAATAGTATTTGTAAAGATTAACTTTTAAACAGCCATCCTAATCTGAATAACGTTCAAATAAGGAAAAAATAGGTAGAGTGCAGTTTTGATTTCTTCCTTCTTCGCTTTAATGATTCTCTCACACTGGTTTTCTCATCATTGTCTTGCATCTAAAAGCCTTTTTATTACATCATTTGCCTAACTCTTCACTGCCACACTTGCACACTGACCAAGGTAAAATAAAATCCTCCGCATTGTACCAACAGTGTTCGACCTTTCGTTGCTAATGCAAAAGTAGCCTAGATTTCAGGTGACCTTGAACATGTAAGCTCATTCATTTTTCTCCATTCTGTAAGGTAAGACATGAAAGAATGTCTTGCTTTTGGTCAATATCGTGATGAGTATGTATAATTATCCTGAAAGTAAATAGTGCACCATGTATTACTATAGATCATCCTTGCGTGTCTGCCAAAAAGTGTGACAAATTTCTTGTTTTTATTGAATGGAAAAGAAGATGTTTTTTTTACAAAGAAGCTTCATTATCATCAGAACTATCGTTGCGGCATTGCATTCATTGTCAGTCGTCATGCACTAATTTTGGACAGATTTCAGTATTTCAGTTATCTAATATCCTTATATGAAGGTTCAAACGAACTGTTATGCTTCCAAACTGATGCTCATTCAAATCGAGTTGATTGAAGAGTGACAAAAAACGTGTAACAAACTATTTTACTCATGCGAATATCTACGATAATGAGATGAGGGATTTTAGGTAAAGGAAGATGGATTTTTTGCGATATTGTAGCCCGATACGGCACTGAACCGTGTCTATCTTTGATAATATTGTAAACACAGAAGTCTCACAACTTTGTTACGCTTGTTACAAGTGTACATCACAAAAACTGGTTAGGAATGCATTCGAATTTTTCCCCAAATGTTTTCAAATATTGTTTGGAAGTTCACGCATGCACGCTACATGCTCATCCAACGGCTGCAGATGGGTTCAAGACCGGTACGGTAATTTACGGTGGCCACGATTTACTTTTAAACAATCCCGTAATACTGTGTCACTGTGTTAAAGCAACTTTTTCTTAGTTAGTGCATAAGACTTAGCCATTCAAAAGAAAAACTCATTTAGGTTTGATTTTCTCTCTCAAAAAATGTCAAAGCACACCTGGTTGCACTTCAATTACATCATCATCATTATTACAGCTGGATGAGCTGAAGATTAGATTTTTTACAAACAAAATCTTACATTCATTCTTCCTTGTTTAAGTCAAACTTTTGAAAGAGACGAAAGCAGGGAAAGCAACTTGACTGTGAAATCTGTGACATTATAACTCAACGTGACGTAACTAACAAACAACAATAATATGAGATATACATACATAAATGAACAAAAGATGATTTGGTAGGGATCTGCTAGACTTTGTGTAGATTTTTGAAGAAACCAACCGGATTTCTATTTTTCCACCTGTCTGTCATCAAAAATTTGTGAATAAAGTGTGCACCCAAGTAAACGAACGAAACGAGAAACTGATTGTGAGTTTCGCACTATTGCTAACGATGTAATGTAATATTTGAGATATCCTTTTTTTGCTACACAAGTAAAATGCTCAAGTACATTTATTCACCTGAATGAAGGAGTAGTAAAGTAAAGTACAGTACATTATGCAAAGCACTTTTCTAACTCTCTAAAAGCGGGGACCAGGACACTGCAACGAAATAGGAGGACAAAGTCCGCAGTTGTAGAAAATTGGATTAGATAAATTAAATTTGCAGGAGTCGTACAAGATGCTGTACATTGTTTGAAGGAGTTAGAAGGATAAATATATAACGAATGGAGGTCACGGGACTATACTCAATATTCTTACTTTACGTGCAGAATCCTTGGCTGAATGAGACTGACTTGATATACAGAAGTAAATATTTATACAATTTTGATATATATGTTTTAGTCACCTCTTCACCTTGCTGCACTCCAGGGAAAGGAAAGTTCAACAAGAAAAATGGAAACAAATGTACATTTGTACGTCAACTTTGTATATATATTGCACTCCAGTGATTTACGTTGGAAATTTGAGCTAAACTCCAGAACGGTTTCTGAATTATGAATGAATGAAGTTTTACCAAGAAAAGTTTGTTCTCTACTGGTTGAGTTGATACACTGCAGTATTGAGAGCAGGGGAGAATAGAGAAAAACACAAGTTTTCTTATCAACAGTCACAATCGCAGAAAAGATTTTTTCGGAGACAAGTGTGAGTGGCAGCTAAAAACACAGCAAAATCGATATAATCCATCTGATAACTCTTTTGCAAAAACCTATCCGGCGTAATCCACCTCGTGCCTTTCCAAAATAGACGAAATCCTTATTGAAGTAGTGTGAATTAATGGAGAATTGTGGTGACATAATTTATTCTCTACTCGTGGATTTAGTTATACACGTATATCAAAAGATTAGCAAAATCGGACGAAAAGGTTGTGATGCAATTTTAGCTTAATCATGTATTTTTCCCTGTCTACCTTTACTCTCCCGTGACGAAGAGAGAATAATAGCTTCAAACGATTATCTCTGCTCGAACTCCGAATTGATGAAAATTGATATCCTCACAAAGGAAAATACACGGACCAGTTGTAATCTCCGTAAACCTTCATAAATTATATGACCGTTTAGAATTCACCCGTGTTTGCACCTCAGATTAATCTTATCCGACACATTTACCACACACAGACTCACAACAACACATTTGCGCAACCAGATCCGATCTACGCTGTTAGGATTTTTGACGAATTCATAAGCACAACCACAGGAATCATCATTTGCAGTTATTAATACTATTAGAGGATATTACGATATGCACCTTTCTTTACGAACCGACACTTACGAAATTTATTTTTTAAATGTCTGTACATTGTTGTAAGGGGAAGAGAGTAAAACGATTTAATTAGCAAAAATGAACAAAGCAAGATGCTTCCCGATAAATTTTATCCTACACGTAAGAAAACTCAACATATGAAAAGTATTATACCTTTTTGCAATTAGCAGATGTGAAGATGATTTAATGAGTTTTTGATATCACATTCGAGCATCTTATCATTACAGCCTTTTACAAAGCCGTTCATCTCTCCCGTAAGCCGGCTCACTACATGTAGTACTTTGCACAACCAAACAAAAACTTAGCAAGCGTGATGAAAAAACTGCACAGGGGAGAATAAAATGATATCAGTGAAGACTGAAGAGTTTATTTTTACACAGCACTTTTCACTCATTACGTTATTTCTTCACTTTTTGTAAACAATATAATTTTCATGTGAAAAACGGTTTTCCGAAATTGTTAGCCAAACACAAGGGTTACAAAACACGATGACACTTTTTATCTTATTATGAGAAACTGCAGTTTCATCCCGAAGGACTTGCTCGACTCTCCGGAAATGCACTGTGGGACATGACACAGCTCAGGTATAATTTTAATGAGAGGGGTACGCTTCGTAAGAAGTTAGTAAAAATAAGCTGCAGTTAAGCAGTAACACTCACACTACCACACACTGCTCACTGACCAGACCAGCATAGTTGCAGTCTGTCTAGTAACTGCATGTAAAACAGGGAAACCTTCATTTCTGTTTACTATAGAAAACTGAATACACACTATAGTCAGCTTTGTGGTAACGTGGTAAAGCTCTTGATGATTTTCTACCTTAGCAAAAATCACCAACTTCTAAAGCTCTTTCCACATTCTCTTTGCAGATACACAAGTCCTTTCCTTTTATGTACATAACAATATCAACAACCACACACACTTGCTTAAAAAACATGCAACGCAATGTGTACAAGGGAAGTAGGCACCAATCATAAGAAAGAGCTTACATATGAGATGATGTGAGCTTATGGTTGAGTTATTTACTGCACTCGTTCGCTTTCTGCAGTGAAGCCGCTATTCCTAATATTTTATTGCAAAGAGCTCTATCTTTCTCTTTCTGAACATCGCTATCATCATCATTGGATCGTCAACTCAGGCAAGGTCTTCTTCTGTTCACTGCTCATTCACTGCAAAATGGGGTATATAAATTTGTGCGTATAACGATTTGTAGTTGCTATTTAGTTTTAAAATATTTCAATGTATGCACAATTTTTTTTACCTTTCTGTTTTATAGTTAAACTCATATATAGACAGATACGTACACCTTGACTATTTACTCGAGATTCTCATTTCGACCATCACCAGTCAGTCAACAGTCACTATCACCATTTGTCAGAGTCATTACATTTACATTAGGATATTCTCAGGGAATATCGGACACACTAAAAAAATTATCGATATGTACACAGTTTAGTGTACACAAAATGAAACTCGGCAGGTAGCGAATGATAATTATTGTAGTTCTCACAGGTGAGTACTAGTTAAATGCTTGCAAATTTACTATTGGCTCGTACTACCTCAATCCCTTTTGTGACATCACTTCTCATAATAACAAGTAACAACCCATCGACTAAAATGCACGCAGTAATGTGCATACATATTCCAAACGTGAGCAAGTTGATGATGTAGTCTTTATGTAAATACAATGAATAGTTGAATAGGTGGTAATTGAGTTGAAGGTAAAAATGGAGTTCCCTCATACTCTTTACCCCATGTAATACATGGATCTTTATGGTATGGAGTAGTAGATCCGCATTAAAATGCTTTGGTGATTAGCAAATCAAAAGGTAAATATGAATGCGAAGTTTGATGATGATCCTACGAAGGTAATGAATTGCCATCCCTCCTATTGAGACTTTAAGGTGAGGCAGACATACCAATAAGCATCGATAAATTTTCGATCAACACGCTTATCCTCCCCACTTTGGTTGAATGAGTAAATGAAACATCTGTTATGTTAAAGAGCCGCAGTGGAGGCATCTACGTGGAGAACCTACTCAAATGGAAATGTTTAACTTTTAATTTTAACCCCTTCTGCTTATCTCATTATGTATGCAATTTATGCATAGCGAATTACTGTGATGATGAAGATTTTGCAATGCCATTTAGTTTACTTTACCAAGGGTGAAATAAATATAATTTTGTCTAATTATTATTTATCAACTGTAGCGGTAACTGTTTTTAATCAAAGGTGCTTGAACTGCAAAATGCAAGAAAAGCTTGTCCACATCTTTCCATTTTAATTTGATACAAATTATACACTTTTAGACCAAGATCAAACAAAAAAATCTAACCACCACAAGAGAAGTCAGCAACCGCTTGATTCTTCACTACAGCGTCTTCTGTGAGTGATGTTTGCATCTTTCTATCTTCCAGTGAAACAAAACGACAAACTCGGTCTGTCTAGAATATGGCTGTTGTTTATGGGTGCATGGTATAAAATGCAAATTAACTTAATAACGTGGATGTCACGTTCAAAATAGAAAAAAAAATGCACTGTGGCTTCTTGAAATGTAACGAAAGGAGCATGAAGCTTGGGCACAAACCACAAATGAACGAATACAATTTAAATAAACAGGGCGTAGCAAAATATTGCAATGTTCATAAATATAGTCGCTAACTCCATGTACATATATCACAGGCCCCGATCTTTTTCTGAGAAGAGGAGAATACTGTTACACAATGCTAGTATACTTATGATCCATATATTAAAGTCTCAAATACGTTGTCTATCACGTTCTTGCAATATCATGCATTTTGTTCTTTATTTTCAAAAGGGTTTCATTCGAGATTACGTGAAGGAAGGGATCATGAGAAGACAAAAAACGTATCCGCCTACTCACTCAAAGCTAAATGAAAATGCACTTGAGCCGGTGGCTGATAAAAATAAATTACTTATTCCCATTTTTCCATTTGTGTTTGCACACTTGTTCGTCGAACACAGGTCAACGGAATAAAAAACTTTTTCCAACCAAGATAATATTTTAGAGTTCTAGATGCGCTAATTCACTTGAACCAAATTTGGCTTGTATTTTTTCCACTTCTAAAATTGGGATTTTACGTGATGAGCTCCATTCCTGCGTAGCTGTTATAATCCACAACAAATTCATACCACTCTGCTCCCTCAGTAATAAAAGGTTTACTTACACACATTACATAAAAACCTAGGAACATGAGCACTTGCGCTTGCTTGTAAACTTAAGTGAAGATTGTAGTAGAAACTTTTTTTCATAAAAAGATTTTTTTGTCAAAACGTCGATAAAATTTACTCAAAGTAATAACTCTTCCTGTTAGAATGACGATGATTGAAATGAGATGCACAGTTTTCTTAGCTATTTGTACACTTGCCGAAGAAAGCCAGCGAACTGACAGCTTGTGGCAGTTGCTTCCTTCATATTGTATTCATGTTTAACTCAGTCTATAAAACATCTGTAACATTCACAACCATTCGAGTCTTCTGATCTTAACCAAGTGTCAGATGAATTGAAGCAGTAAACCTCCACACACTCGCACCCTTCATCTCCATCCTCAATCTACCTGCTGCTCATGATGCAATGCAATAATTGGCTTCCTTTTCCTGACATTGAATTTCTACAGAGGAATGTTTTCTACATTGCTTCCACTTTTATTTCCATATTACATTCGTAAAATGCTATCATCATCCGATCCTCGTAAAATGTTCGAATGGGTATAAAAAGGCATGCACGCGGAGGAGGAAAAAACCAGCCAGCCGACGAATAGGAATTACGTTATTAATATAAAAAATACAATGATGATCAGGAGAATATCATGAGTTGGTGAAATGCATGTGTGTACTGTGTACGTGTTTACGTTTTGCATTTGTAATCCTCCCTTGCCTCATCATATTATTATTACTCCCAAAGGGAGAAAATAACTATAAAGTAGAACCAGTACCAGTAAACGCTACCAGCGTTTTACTCTCAGAAGCGTAAATTATTCTTTTCCTTGTGCAACACATGATTTTATATAATACCAGAAAAGATGTAAAATGCTAGAGTAAACCATTCACACTACGTGAATCCTACATGATTATTATATGTAACATGTATGATGGGAAGATGAAATGAGAGAACAGGTGAGTTGTTGTGGCTGTGGTGTCTACGATGATTGTTATTACTTCTTTTACTCGTATCACCCTAAAGCAAATGTCTTAAAGAAAATGCACATGATATGATATCGAAATACTATATCTGTACCTCATACACACATATTTCAGTTCATGTAAGAAAAAAATCAAGGAAGGAAATGGAGGCTGAAGACATTCAATACTAAAGTATGTGCGCACAACACTTGCACAACTTGTAACTAATCGTTCACCAACTCCAAACTTATATATATATATATGTATAACTCACATGTACACAACGACAATTTTTTAATTTCCAAATTTCTCGCACTGTTGCACAACGGGAAACGCAGAGTGCGTGTATTACGAAGTTCATAAGTATAGTGGAGGAGGAATGAAAGCGTTAGTGTTATAAAATTAAGACCTTCATTTTTTATCCCTTTCTGTAGCCCTTGCCCTGCCGGTTGTTGCACTCCGTCCGTGGATTCGAAGAAAGGAGGAAGAAACAGGAACAAGATGGAGGTAAAAGATATGAAGATGGACAAAGAAATTGTGTGTAATCATTTTTTACACCAGATGAGAAGTAAAATAGAATTTCAAGTGGAGCTTATTACCAAGGCTTATGAATGTCTTTAAAATTATATGAAAGGATGTAATAATGTAAAATATAGAGAGCCTCATACTTTCAAATCATCTTATGACAGTTGGTAATCAAGAGAACAGAGAAAAATATCTTGTGGCAGAAATAAGAAGTGAAGATTGAGGTATAAATAGGTATCTTGATCATGCAAATTTTCCCTTATTTTTGTGCAACTGAGATAAAAGAGAAAATGAAACGGATACTTGTTTTCTTTTTCGACTATGTAATCATTATACTTCTACAGTTTAATGTATACATTATTTCCTAAATGAAATCAGCCATGCCCACCTACCTTAGGCACAATCTCTTGTAACACATATCTTCAAACTTATGCAAAATACGCAAAAGTGTATTTGCACAATTTGCAATTTTACAAGGGTTGTACCTTGCCTTTGACTTTTTAGCAAATGTACATAATTCATGAGAACTTTTTTTTCTAGTAAAAACGGCTATCTTTGAGGGGACGTAACAAGATTGTAATTCATCTTGTACCAATTTCAGTGTCAGCCTTCCCGTCGTCCTTAAAACATATTTTTTGTAAGAAAATATACAAACAAGGTGCGGGTACGTGTATTTTTGCATGTACGACTGGTTCACATTTTTAAAGAACAGTGTGTTCGTCTCTTTTCCTAGATAATATTTTCTGGGTTTATTTCATTCCTGTCAAAGTCAAATCTTGTCTTAATGTCTTCCTCGCAGCCTAAAATGTACTTTATGAATAAGAGATAAGAACTAAACTTAAAAACTACGATGAGTCCTAAGTAGTAAGCCGATTTCGTTTCGTGAAAGCTTACTTCAGGAAAAAACTGATGCATAATTTTCAATACTTCTCTCACTCCATATTGCAAAACTTTTTGCAGATTTTTTGTGGATGGAAGCTTTAAACTTGAGGCATTTTTCCATCAATATGTGGGATAATCAAGCCGAATGTGGTTGCATACGTAGAAATAGTTTTTCCTTCTCTTTTTGCAGTTTACAGCCTTACATTTTACTTGGAGCAAAACATCATGTAACTGTGGATTGTGGATGTCTTGTTGTGGGATAGTATTCAGTTAGTCGTGAATGTTTTCCGTATGCTTTCGGCTGCACAAGTACAAACTGTACAATATGAACTATAAGAACTACCTTTGCCATCTCTTCAAAGAGCACAGACGTGATGACCTTTTCGCTTTCTGATATGATCATGACGATAATGTGTACGGCATACGGTGAGGAGAGAGATAAATATTACATCATTTTTCACCACACTACACAAAAGACCGTTTGGTCAGAGAGTCGTTGTTGATCAGATAGCCAGAAGAGAATTTCCTTACGTTATGTCATTTGCATGTAGCAGAGACTTATCTAAGGATGAGATCGTTGTTCATGCAGCGACAAAGTTGCCGATAGCTATTGTCATGAGTGTAATAATAACATAAAACTAATTATGCTATTTTTTCCATAAAAAAGAAGAATTCCTCTATCTGTGCATTCGGTCAAAGCCACAGAGCTAGCTACAAGGTGGTGCACTGATAAGAATGTAGAAGTG
>JAHZNA010004465.1:0-76266 GCA_027743935.1 Sinodicranocentrus sp. ZH6 | reverse complement strand
CGATTACTCTTGACCTAATAAATCATTATGCTAAATTTGAACATATAATGTCATAAGAAAAAACAAAATTACCCCTCCCCCTACCCCCCGGGGGAGGGCCGATTTGGCCCAAAATATATCCCGGGATAGGTATTGATCCAAGGTACCTATGTACCAAATTTGGTAAAAATCGGTCCACGCATATCGTTAGAATCGTGTTGACAGACGGACAGACAGACAGACAGACAATGATGGCCAAATCAATACTAGATGAAATGATTTCATCTACGTAATAACACCGCGTTCCAGCCATTCATATAAGTTATATACTCTTTATCAATTATAGTTCAATTTTTGTCAACGGTCAATTTGTAAAATTCAAGTTCATAATTAATCCTGAGGAATCCCCAGAGGAGAGACCATTAATATAAACACAAATTATTTTTTTGCTATAATATGTTAATAGAAAACGCTTATTTTAAAATCCATTTAACCTACAAATCAATTATATTATTTATAAAAAACATAAATAAAACTATGCTAAACAAGTCAAACACCAAGCATGCATTTGTGGGTATTATGATGTGAGGAATACGAATCCGATGAGAAATTACCCATTTTCTTTACCCAAAAAATGCCTGAAAATTGGGGAAAACTGCAGGAATTTTATCTCAAAAAAATTTGTGTTTGTATGCAATGGGGCACAGCCTGTTTAACCGAACCTTTTACACAGGTACAACAAAAACATAATAATTGGCGTTCGGCGTGCTAGATTTATTCCCTAAAGACGTGAAAAGGTTTGTGCTAGAAGTAAACTCATTATTGTCATAGTTTATCATTTAATTAGCCGGCAACAAATAGCCAGTTCCCATTTTGATATTTAAAGTTATTTTATTTGACTTGCGAACATGAGCATGAAAAGCAAGAAAACCCATGAGCTTCATTCAACTACGCCTCTCGAACACGAGGTTCTTTTGCCAAGCTAACAATAAGTAACGTTAATGTTGGCTAGAAAGGCTAGACTAGGTAATATGCATGAGTGCGAGTAGTAGTTTCAAACTTTGCTAAAAATATACGCCTATAGTTTAAATCACTTATGTTGCTTACAAATTTATAGCTCACTGACGACGTAACAAGAGGAGGGCGAGAAATTAGTGCAAACTGCCGTGTCGATGGAACACACAGTAGAGTTGTTTCCGAATTAGGTAACTGCTCTAAACAGCTTTCCAGAAACAAAGAAAAACATTGTTGTATTGTGTCACTAACAAGTGGTGTGAATATGGACAACTCAGTATGAAGTGGGGAGAGTCGCAAAGTATAACTGCTGTCTGGTGAAGAGTCCAAAACTATTCACTTCTTCCTTGTATTACACGCTTATGTCATTTCATGAAAAGGTTTCCGAATTTATTTTTGAAAAGCAACTTTGTACGTTGCAAACTTAATGCAAGAGTATGAGATGAGTGTTAAGGTCCAAGGTCAGAGTGAAGGTTGGTTGGCAAATACTTTTGCAGCTGTGGATAGTTGAGCAAAATACTGTGAATGATATACTTGAGCATATAATTCATGAAATCGGGAACGCACCTTTAACCTAATAATCTGTACTAACTGCACTTTTATAACTTCTATTCAGAATAGCATTTTATTTTTATTTCGTGTAAAACAAATCACATTCTCTTATCTGAAATTCAGTGTCAAGTTCAAAGGACGTAAAATCTCTTACTTAAGTTTGTAATGTTTAAACAAATGCATGGCAAATGTAAAACCCAATCTATGCTGATACTTTGCTGGACCCAGATGAGCTATGTATTCAGGATAGTTTGCCAGTAGCGCTTTTAAAGGGAATAATTTAATAAATACGTGAATTTTGTTTCTGGAGACAATAACGTACAATATCAATAGCGTTACATTATGTCATTAGCTTGATCGTATCATTGTCTTACCATTACCATCCATCATGCCCATCATAAAATATATTTGATTTAAATGTATTAAAATAACATCGAAAGCTTGAGTTTAATAAATAATCTTCGTATTATGGCATCCATGTGTATCCTGATAATTCTCAATTTATTTGATTTTCGTTTTTGATAACATTCCAATACCTGAATCGATTTGATATTTTCCAAATATAAAAGTACAAACCCCCGTCAGTCATTACACGTAATTCGTTATTGACAAACTCATCTCGATTAAATATTATATCTTTAGCCACTAGCCTCCTATCATTTCGACTTCGATTTCGTGGATTTTACTTTCGTAATCTTTAACTGCAATGATTTGTAGTTAGGGGTGCATGGTTCCCAGTTTTAAAATGCTGATTTCGTTCAGGATCATTTAGCTCCATATCCTTAACATTCGCGTAAAGTATCTAGGTATACTATTATTATCAGTGCATTAGTCGTTTATTTGGTTAAGTTTCCTATTTATAAACTTTGCAAACTTAATATCTTTATATATTATAATGTTTTCATAGTTACTTACGACCGATACACAACAATCGGAATTTGTATGCTTAATAAATTAAAATCCAAAAATGCATGAAATATTATTTCGTTTAAAATCACCTTTATTATTAATTTGTACATCACCAAAACAAATATTTAGTCCGACAATGGACATACTGCAAGTTCTGCAGAGATAGCACTGGAAATTAACAATACATGAATCTCCGACTTCCCCACAAAATGTATTATTCACCTTAACCTACACAAAAATAGTATTGAGCAGAAAAATATTAATGAATAAAGCAAAAGGAAACATTGTACCAGAAATATACAATCCCTCAAAATGCTTACAACTTTTTTCTCGTAATTATTTCAACAACTGTTTACTACAGGACGTTATCTGATATCTTATAAAATTCTAGAATACATTGTGGACATCCACATTAGATTATTTATAAGAGCCCTTTGGTCCCATAAAAATTATAAAGATTGCGTAAAATTAGTAAAAGAGAAATACAAACGAGTCGAGGGACACGCGTAATTTGTCCTAAAATAAAATATTATTCTATTTCATTTTGTGCATTGCAAACAGCGCCCTAAAAATTAAGTTCCCTCCTTCTCCATCCATTTGCTAAGAATTTTAAAACACAACTTTGTGTTTTACAATCTACGCAATATAAAAATTCTTAAAACCCACTCCCCCTACATGTTAAAGCTCATTTTTCAATATCCCTTCTTGTACAAGTATTAATCTTCTAAAAATATAGTCATCCGAATGAATAATTATTATGTGCGTGCATTGTAAACCTTTAGAAACTTTTCCAGTATATATCAAACAGTCTATAAAAAGGGAGTAGCTGCTCGTGGAAAATGTTCTACATGCGTTTACAATTTTGTTTTCTTGTGCATTTGTATTTATAGATTGAGTAATATTTCTAAAAATGTTTATTAATGTCCTTACTACAAAGTAAAATTCTTTCTCCCCTTAATCACCTAAGGGGAAAAAGGCACTGCATAAAACTGCAGTAACAAAGTGTGACACGCTAAAAAAATTTAGCAACAGGGTTTATTTGAAAGTTCATCCGGTGAAGGATTCAGAGACCGTAGGGATGACAGAACTGATAAACAAGTCGCTGAGATCTCTCGGTTTTCCTCATGATACCCTTCCTGTAATATTGCCGGATGGACCTTGACAGTTTGTCGTAGTTCATTGCTGGACGGTTTTTTCGAAGTCCCCAAAGTCGTGCTACTCGAACACTGTCTTCAATCTTAAAGACGCCTCTGGTCTGATCTAACCATCTTATGCATGAACCGTGCTGTTGTCCAGATGCAAGGAGTTCCTTCAAGAATTGCCACAAGTGAATGTGAGCACCATTCTTGGCTCCACAAGCTTTCGTCTTTCCTACTGGCTTTTCTTCCTCTTCTTCTTCTTCGTCATCATCTGAAAGAACAAAACAAAAAAATAATGTCAAACTCCATCTTGACATCAATAACTACACAATGCTTCTACAATTAACACAGTATTTGCATCTTTATGAGTATTAAACATGATTGTAAATTTCAGCCAAGTATACATGCCACATAAGAAAGAATAAAGTCAATTTTTTCTCTTCAACTTTGTTTTCAACGTCTTCTTCAAGTTGTACAATGATGTCGACAAAAGGCATCATTTTAATTCCACATTCCACGCTTTCCTTGTCAAGGTTAACCTGTTACAAGCTCATCGCACGCATTCCAAACTCTGACGAAAAGAAATTGATGACAAATCATCATCATCGTAGTGGTCATATTCTCCGCATTAAAGACGAGTTCGCAACTCTGACACACTGTAATTGTCTATAGTATGTCTCCCATCAATACTTTACACAAGGAAGGTTGTAATGATCCTAGGTAATGCATGTCTAACAGTCAAATGTAATGAGATGAAGATGAGGATAATTACAATGTGTTTTATATCCCTACCAATTTTATTATGATGGTCAAGTGCCAGCAAAATAATCCAAGTAACTACTTGTTATTCCCCTCCTCTCTCCATTTTTCGACTTAAACCACCGCTCAAAGTTTTGACCTGACTGATATCTTTTACATGTGTGTAACATACACCTAGCGTGTGGATGCATGTCGCCTCCACCTCTTTGTTCGTTGTTTGGCTTGCCAAAAGATGAAAACCAGGTCGACGTGTCATTTCCCAGGTGTTTCGACGAGGCGACTCCTTTTCTTGGCTACGTGTGTGTGTGTGTGTGTGGAGAGTGGAGGAAAAACCAGATTTTTCAGATCAGAGCTTCAAGGGGTAAAACAAGTAAGCCTGTTTTCCTCCAAACATGCCACACACCAGCACCATCCCATATTATCTTCTTAAAATGCAACCGAGTACAACATGACACCAGCAGGTTCAAGCAAAAACGCCATTTTCTTGACGTACCAAAAGTCGCACTAGCTTGCATGCCAAAAACATTACAAGTGCTTAACTCTCTTTAAGCAAAAGAGTTAAAGTGATCTTGATGATAAATGAGGTGTGTGTAAAGTGTAGTATGCAAAAAAGCATGCATGAGTTGCAGTTGAGCCTGCTGAAAATCACGATTAGAAGAATTATCCTCAGAAAAACAAGCTCATTGAGATTGATACCTGAATATTTTTTGTACTAGTAGGACCACCGAAACTATATGTCCACTGATTAAGGGAGTGAGTGAAGCGAAACGAAGTCAGAGATTTGCAATAAAACTATTTAATGCTTTTTGAGCAAGCAAGAAAAGTAGCAAGTCTATAAAACCACTTTAGTTGCAGGTATTGCATTTGTAGCAGAATAAAATACATCAACCATTGGATTTTGTATGCGTATAGTTTGTGTAGGGAAACAAGAAACACAAAAATTCCTTTCTCTGATAGCCACTCTCAAGGAGCATATGACTACATACGTCTCTCGCACATAATCTTACATTAGCAAGTATAAAACATCGTCAAGGCCTTTTCCCCCAGCACACAGCGTGAAACTGCGTGATTGAAACAGTCAAGTGGTAAGAAGTTGACGGAGAAAAAAAACTATATGAAATGTAATACGATTTTTTCCCCTGTTCGAAATTCAAATCTGAACTTAACTCGTTTTTCATCCTAATCATCATCCTCCACTTTTTAATCAGCATCATCATCTTTGCAAAGATGACCTTTGCAAATATGCGAGTACATAAACATACATCTAGGAGAAAGGATAATGATGATGTCGACAATGGTGATGTTTTGTGTACAACTCAAACTCAACAAAGTTCCCATTTTCCCTTATTGTGTTTTAAAACATCATTAAAAATAGTACATACTAGGCGTTCCTTTCCCATCACCGTCATCATCACGCTTCACAAAGCCAAACCATGCACTGGAATCGGACAAGCCCATCTTTTTTTATCTACACAGAGGTACCTCTCTCTCTCTCATCTTGCAAAAAAACCTTAAGATTCTTCAGACTCATCCTTTTGTTACATTTAAATCATTATGATGAGCACGGAGCACATCGCCTGATGAATTGTTAAAGTGTAGGAAAATCCACGCAAAAAACAACCTGGGAAACTTGTACTTTTCACGTTTAACATGGTCCATAGCAAATAGATGAAAAGATTTTCTAAAAATATATTTTTCCTACCCTTCAGTTCTCCCAAATTATTACGTAAGGACTTATCTCGTATAGAGCAAGAGTGAGTAAACTTGTTTTAATTTATTATTAAATATTTTTTAAAACAATACTATCCCAAGAAACCCCCAAAAAATATTAGGTATATTCTTATGCTTGCTGCCCCACCGTGGATGAAGTCTTGCAAATGAATGTTTTTTTGCAAGTGGTATAACAACACACACTTCATTTTTATTCACAATGCGTATCCCCAACTATGCATAACATTAAAAAGTCACATATATTCTCCCTTTTTGCTCGTCATTAGCATCTCTTTACTTTACCACATGATTCAACATGAGATCGAGAAAGAAAAAAATATATCGAGAAAAAACCAGCTCTCTCTTTCATCTTACTTCATGCTGATTTACGTTCTCCTCACACACACACACACACATACTCACATGTTGGTAGGATGATTTTTTTTTATACTTTAGATCGTACAGAGACACAGAAAGATTCTTTACAATGCTCCAAATTAAGATGCTTGACTATTAACTCCCGATACTTATAATGGCATAGTTACACTACTTCACTCCCTGAGCTTTTGGTGGCTTTTGTTATCCTCAACATTACCATAATCATCATTCATCAGTATTCATATATTACCTTGCTCAACAATCTATCCACAATATCTATCCTACTACAACAGGTAATATACGAAAATCACAAAAGCATTCCGTTTCAATGTAATCTCTCCTGTGCTCAAAGTGACTACACACATTTAACGTTCCCGTTTTGCAATGACTCACAAGATGGAATAAAACTTAAAACTTTGTGCTGTGCAGCCGAGCCTTTCTCCTTTTTAAAATGATTCTCATCATTCTACTTAATCCCTATCAGATATAATGGCAAAGTGAATGTTGATCCAGAGAGAGAGACAAAAGATGAAAAATAAGTGTTTTTCCTTCAGCTCGTTTCTCACTATACCAGATTGGTAAAAGAAGGGTTATAAAGTAACTCTATGTAAAGCTTGTATCTCTCTCTTTCTACATCTTCACGTAATGAATTGACTTTCATTTTATAACTCTGTCTTCAGCTTGAGATAATCTAACCCCGGTGAGGTTATTCCTTACTTCCATTTTTAGAGATAAGTTGCAAAGAATGGATGTGATGAAGGAATGATTTCTCAGCTAACTGCATTGTTTTATCTCCATAAAAGACCAAACTGCATTTTCAATAGGAAAAAGGATTGAGTGGAGAGAGATGGTCATCAAATTCAAACTTTATTTTTATATTCTCTCTCTCTCTCTATCTCACTCTCCGCCTTGATCACTTTGATAGTAGGTTTTGTAACACAAAGTTGGAAAAATCCCTTTGAAGTATTTTTTTAAAATCAAGTCTAACTTGACTTGTGAACACTACAACTAAACATTTATGGATGGAAGGAGGTAAAAAGCAAAGGGGGAAAAATAATATAATTTTTTTTATCGGGCAAGGAGGCGGAGAATATATCATACCACTTTTCAAAGACTTGCATTTCAAGTTTTATTTTATACTAGTAAAACTCAACTCTTTATTTTAATCTTGTCCGCTGAGTCGCGCGTCCGTCACATTGAATATTTGATGCAGTGAACTCTGTGCCAAACACGTAGAGCAGATTTGCAAAGAAGAGTGATTTTAACAAGGCTAATAGTAATAAAAAGTATCATCGAAGAATCTAATATAAAAAAATATATACTCTATCGTTGCTATTCATTCAGTGGAGTAAGTAGCAAGAGAGGATGAAATTCCATGAGGATTTTTTTGCAGGAAAGATTGAGATAAGAAGTTGTTCGACTCCAGAGGAGACGAAAACCACAATGAGTTCAAGATATTCATCATAATCATGGTAAATTGACCCTGACGGTGACACTGGATGTTTTAGCTAGAGCATTTTCACTGGCAACTACGAACTACCTCGTGACCATGGATTTCTAAACGAGTGGTGTGAATTTTCAATGTCAGCGGTGTTAGTAGTTTAACAGCTTTTTGAAGAAAGGGGAAATCTGACTTTATAACATTTTTCGATTATATCACTATAAATTATGTAATTTTGGAATTTATACTTTGACCTGAAAGAATTGTATATAATTTCTATTGGAATGAATGAACTTATGACATTGAACTAAAATTGTAATCTTTGGCAAATGAAAAAACTGTAACAACTATAACCAATATTTTTCTATTAAAACAATCTCTTTAATATCTCCCTCAACCAAGATGTTTAGCTGGGAAGTGAAACAAGTTTAAAATTATTTAAAAATCCTACCTTCGTCAATCCACCACTTGCAATTTTTTTTCTTTCATTTCACACATTTAACATTTGGTACCGTGTCTAACTGCAATTGCAAGTTGTAGTTTAGCAAGTTGATCAAGATTGGGCTAAAAAACCGCTCTAAATTAACGCCCAAGGCGATGCTAATGAAACAAGTTAAGTTACCACTTGTGGGTTTTACTCAACAAAAAAATCCATTATTCAATTGTACGTATAGGACAAAAAGGGTATATCTTCTTCTTTTTTCTGGTATGACTTGACTTGAAACTAATTCTTATGCAAATCACCCATTTGCTTCATGATGGATGATGATGCAAATACTGTATCATTATTAATAGCAGCTGTTATAAATGAAGTTGATAATATATCAAGTGGCTTAGAAGAGGCACAACTCACCATCACTGTTTCTCAACGACGCCGTGTCCACTGAAGACGGGCTGGAGAATTTTGCAGGAGTGTTTGCTTGTGTGTGTGAGTCGTCCATCTCAGCTTTGATGTCATCAAAGGACGCTGGTAAAGGAGACTGCTCCATACTACTTACACTGCCACTACTGCACGAGCCAGGAGATCCTAAGGAATACCCTGCTGTAGAAGCTTGAACAGAGTTCAAGAGAATCTGACCCAAATCAAAGGGCTGCTGCTGAGCACTGGACATTTGACCATTTTCTGTAGAGTTCTGAGCTGAGTTTTGACCTGGAGTCGATTGCTGATGCATATCGGCCAACTTCCACTGGGCCATTTTGAGGAGCTCAAGATTTGCAAAGATTTCTATACCGTTGAGAGGATCCCGCTGACGAAACTCGTCTTCTGTCAAAGAGCACAATCTCTGCCCGTCAATGTTCCACAGGACTCGAATGTTGTTTGTTGTTGCAGATCCTCTCTCAGAGTTTATGACGAGGATGGAGGAGAGACTGTAGCAAAGCCAAGACTGCACATCTCCAACCGACCACTGGATGGGGTCTGAAATCCGAGAAAAAAAGTTATGCGTGGGTAATAATAGCTTCCTCTTTGAAATCCCATTAAAAAATCTACACGTCAAGTAAGATAGTATGCTGCGGTCAATCTCATTCATCCGTCAGGGGAAAGACACTCTTTTCTTTTTATTACGTCATTCTTCATTATCCATTGTGGTTTCAGTGTTACTAATTTAAAACCAGAGTCGGATATGAGATATGGGAGCATGGCATGTGTGGAGAATTGCAATGATATGATGACGACTTTAAATAATGTACAACTTGTGAAGATCAAATCCGGGTAGGAATCAAACATGAAATGTAATTTATAAAGTTGAAGTGCACCCTATCTCTCTACTTCATATGTACCATATCATTATGCTATGGGTGAGTAATAACAATTCTCGATAAGTTTCCACTTGTGTGAATTCAAAGCCTAAAAAAAATCTTCTCTCTTCTCCAGGATGTCCGCTTACAATTGACTAATTGAGATTTGGACCTTATTCAAAACGTATATACTTTGTTACGGATGAAATAGTTTACATCTTCGTTTCATCTTTTAATTGAGCCACCCTCTCTTAGGAAGTAGAAATTACGTGATGGATGATTATGCGAACATACCACATACCATCATGTAACTTTGCACTCTTTCATAATCACATCACCTCAACTACCACACCTCGGGAAAAAAATATCGTCAAGGTCAAGGGAATCACTAATCCATAAAAAATAGACTTCTTCTTTTTGCGAAAATCAATTTTCCATCATTATTACCACCACATAACAAAGAAACTCTGAAAAATCTTTTTTCTTTCTTTCTAGCTTGAGTGCTCTTGAAAAGCCTATAATTTCTCTTTATTTCCAAAGACAAGGTGCACTCTCGCTCTACAAAAGATTTCCGACGTAAGAGTCGCTCTCGTAAACAGTACACGAGTGGAGCAAAAGTCTGTCATTTTTTCTCCTTTTTTTCCTCAACTGACAACAGAAAAGAGATAAAAAACTTGTATGAATATATATAAGACCCCCTGTGTGCAGCATATATAGAAGAATTTTCGTACATTATTTGACTCGCATAAGTTCTAAAGGGAATGTTGTCGGAGGAAAAAAATGTAAAAAGTGAAATCGGCCCAACATCGCACTTCACTTCTCTCGCTCAAGTGATGAATGAACATTGAAGCTCAATTTGTGAACAAAAGTCAGCCTTATTTGGGAGCAGAGAAAAAGTATATCGTCGCCATAAAGCTCAACCATTACCATTACTTATCGAACCATCATCACCACCAACTATATATTCATTGATCATTCTATAACTCAAGTCATTGTCAGAAGAAGAAAAAAACAATTGGAGAATGAAGGTTTCGCTTACCTGGTGAGATTGCAAGAGTTCTGCATGTGTTCTGAATATCAGAGATGATTTGCTCATAAGCCAAGTTGAAAACTGGCTCAATCTGATTCAGCTCCAAGGTGCTACCTACCCCGGTAGCTCCAGTTGGAACGGTATTCTCCTGTGGAAAAATATAAACAAGATATGTTAAGACTTCAAATTCATTAAAAATTTCATCCATCATTAGCCCGTTTGGAAGGAGATGACCCCTCCTCCAATTAAATTCCCATCCCACACGAAGACTCCCCAAGTTGAGTGCATGAGTAAAAAGAAAGTTGAAATCGAGTAGGGTTATTTCTGGGGTTTGTGTGTGGTATTGTGCATCATTTGCACATCATTAGTCATCAACTGTCCTCTCATCTCTTGCCAGTTTCGATTGTTTTCGACGAATTCACAATATTAAGCCTAATGGAAATGTGCTATAGTTGGAGTGTAAGGAAAGAAAAACTATTATATTGCCAGGGGCACTCTACCCTTTCATTTTTCCATGCGTGACTTTTCTAAGGGACTCATGCACGTCGCATGTGCATTATGCATAGCTATAGTAATAAAATTCTTCTGTGTCTGCAGGAATTCCCCGCTGAGGCAATGCGACAATTAGCAAAGTACTCTTTGTGGCAAACATGGTCATTTTAGGGATTTAAAATACACTTAGAATTCTCCTTGCTTTGTTTGACTACTTACCATGTTCATCTGCTCATTTGGAAGGGTCGTAATGGGTAAATCCAACGGCTTGAAGTTGTACTTTTCAATGAAAGTATTGTCCTCAAGGCACTGCCTCAGCAAAATGTTATTACGACCACAGTTGGCCACGTCTTCAGTAGAAAGTGAATTTGTCACATTGACAACACCTGTGTTTTGATATGGGAGTCCCTCCATCATCCCCGGTGGTGGGGAAACTGCTGGTACCAAGTTGTTAGGAGAAGGATGATTGCTATTGTTAGATGCATTGTTAACATTGCCGGCACCAGCTGGACTTCTTTGCTGAGTCATTTCGACAAAGCCCGTCTTCACTGGGGTGCAGTCCGGAGAGAAAGCACGAAAATCGGGTGGGCTTGCGGCGTAAAACGACATTTGCTGCCAAGTTGTCGGCTCCATTGAGCCAGGCGAAGACCATGCTGATGGGGAAGGCACCGTCGCCATATCTTTGTCCTCGTAAGAATCTCCCAACAGAGAGAGGTCAAATGAGTCCGCTAAATTATGGAAGTCCAAGCACCCATTCATCATCGATTGAAGGGCGGCGACCGGCTGACCGTTGCTGTTTTGCTGAGGGACTCCGTAATAACTGTTATTGGAGCTGCAGTCTGGAGTCATATACTCAGGTTGAGGACTGAATCCTGCTGATGGAACTGTCTGCTCTTCCATCTAAAGAGAAACGAAAACCATGTTTTTGTTTTAGCTTTTATCACATTTTAGATAAACTTTACAAGAAAAACATTGCTTCACTCTCATATGTCACCTTGTAAACTAAATTTGGGTTTACTTTCAAATCACTTGTAATTTTTTTTACAAAGAAATACTCCTCCAAATAGGAAACTCAAAATAGTCCCAAAGGAGGAAAAGGATTAATGATCTCAATAAAAATTCCACCTTTGTCGTAATGCGCTTACAAGAGAACGGCTCACAAAACTAAGCCAATTTCCATTCTCAACTCAAGATGCACAATGTCGAGACACAAGGATAAAGAGGGAGAGAGATTTCATTCACAGAAAAAATATTTTTCTAGTTGACGTCCATAAATACACTCTACTAGAAAAACTATTTACCACCTCACCGCACACACACTCAAATCGTTATGCAGTTATCTAGAGCTTCCCAACATTTTATTGTTGACTCAGCCATTGGACGTGAGAATCCTCACAGTCACTAGGATTACAAGAGGTGGAGGATAATGAGCTTGATTACATATAAGAGCTTGCATGTTTGTAACCAACTTGAAAAGACTTTTTCGTCATCCCCCATCTATTCCCATTTTCTACAATAGGCCCCTACATCATCACCCATGTGTATTTTATCCCCATCTTGTAATGCAACCACCATCATAGCAATATAACAAGTAAATCACGTTGAATGCGAGACATGATGAGATAATAAATAATATCAACCAGAAGAACCACCATACCACCTGCTGCAATAAGGTTTGCAAAGGGACAAAAATACCAGTAGAAGGAAAATCCTACACATTCATCAAACTAAAATTATCTATGTAGGCTTCGTTTTAAAAAAAAAAAATCCTTCACTTGCACAGTTTTTTCCCCTAGCATCTCACAAATTTTACAGTTATATTGTGCAAGATCACACGAAGTAGCACATGAGCATCGTCATCATCCTCTATATTGCATTGAGGGAAAACGTATTTCCCAGAAAAAGTGAAACCATCCGTTTTGTAATCACTGACGACCAACAACTACCAAAGAAGTACTTGAGAACAAACAGGAAAGAATCACTGTTGACTCGGGCTTCACAGTGTGTCAATTTGCACACAACTTCTTATTCAGAGTTGTATGTATATATCTTTTCTAGCGTATAATTTTGCAAAAGTATTACAAGCCGCTATGTAAATTATATGAAGACGTGAATGGGAATATTATGTTGAGTTGAAAAACGTTGCCATTTCGTAGGCTTCTGCCAAGCAAGGTCTTTTTGACGCTTAATAAGTCAATTATAAATTTAAATTTTTCAGTTTCGCTCACGAGATATGAGTCAAAGGAAGAAAAGGGAAGTAATCCTTGTAAATAAATAACAACATGCTGGACTCATGTATTGATGTCGTAGAGAAATGCATTTTTGTTTCTTTTTCATTGACAAAAAAATCCTTCGACTGGGTAGTATGTAGCCTAATGTTATAGTTGGATTTTTTTCCCACTGCAGATATTACGCTTCAGGTGAGAGACTCCATTCATAAAATAAATTGTGGTGAATTTTTTTCTCGTAAGGTACAACTTTTGTGGAGCAAATAAAAACACAAAATGAGAGAACACTACAACATATTTGTAATTTGTATCTACAAACTATAAAGTTATGCATTGTATGTAGTTGATACATCGTCGAGAGAAAAACTCTCTCTTGTTTCATGCGTTGTTGATTGAATCAAAGACATGTTTCTTGTGTAGGGCGTTTTCTTTCAATTTTTTAGACTATATGTGTGCTGGTTATATGAGTCATACTGATATTAACAAAAATATTTCTTCTATAGTGGTCACTCCACACAAGTTACATATTTCCGTGAGTTTTTTTCCCCATATTTTCTAACAGATAAAAATCATGTTATGTAAGATTTGGAGAAAAAAAGAATCTCATAAAATTCTCAGAATATTATGCGGAAAAAGAATAAATCAATCAATCAACGGACTTTATATGATTGGAATAAAAACAAAAACAACCTTGCCTCCTCTTTTGATTACAATAAAATCATAAGTTCTCATAACTTTCCAAATGACTTGTTTCACAAAAATATGTTACGAGCAAAAAGACTTAATATTTAAAAATTATCAGCCTCTCATACAAATCTACACCTCCACTACTTGTCAATTTCCCAAATTTCATTGTTGGACTTTCCCATTACAAAACTAGGCAAAGGGGTACACATTAGAATGTGTAATGTGCGTGTAAACACTTGGCATAGTCATTCCTTGGCACACCACTTCCCCACAATTACCTACCCATACATATATTCTGTCTTATTTATTTCTACTACCCAACATATAATTGTGTTAACATATAAGTCGTGATAGGGAAATGGCAAATAGTCGATACAAGTAAAGATATAGATCATGGTGTTCTTTTTTTCCTCTTGTTCGTCATTATTATCATCAATACTAAAAGTTTTAATGTGGATAGGACTCACAGGACACCAAAGAGTTAGCGCTTTTTCGTAACAAGCCAAGAATAAATCAACTTTATTTCAAGTATTGTGCATTGGAAAAGATTAAAATACATTGTGTGTTTTCCTCGGGCAAAACTATGAAAAAAAAACTCTGCTAGCGTAATTAATAACATTATAGAAAGAGAGAAGGCTTTTACATTAGCTTTATTGTGCTAACAATTCGTGATGGTGAGGTACACAGGGTATTATGCTTACGGTGGTATAACCATATTGGTAATGATGATTGTGGCTCTCTCAAACAATTCAACTGACGTCAGTCGCAGCAAGTGTGTGCACTCTGTGGAATATATATTGCGATCATTATCTTTCCCCATGAAATAAAAAAATCCCTTCTGTGTGTTTGTCTGTGTGTGCGTTACAATTACGCTACAATAAGTAATCCTTACTACTAGACTTATACTTTTTTCTTTAGCCTGACGCGAAAAATAATGCATAAAAAAGTTTTTGTCTTGAACATTCCACTGTATTTAGTTAACCATATGGATATATAGGTATATATGAGTAAATTTTAGTAGAGAATTTTTGTTTCAGCTTGGATTCTATGATGATTCACTCTTGTGAAAGGAATAGAGAGAAAAAATCAACCACTATCATCATCATCATCACCCCCATCATTCAATCAAAGTATACATCCTGTAAAAAAATTTGCCTCTACTTTCCTTTCTTGCAAGGCGTTGTTCGACCACGTAGTTGAATACCAAGTAAAGGAAAATGATAACCATAATGATTGATTGAGGCGTAAGGAACTTATTGCGTAAATGAAAATGATCTTTCGATCTAAAAGGATTTAAAATCCTAGAGAGATTATAGTCAGGTAGTCCAATTAATTACTTGGGTATAGTAATCTAGGTTATATATAAATATGTACCTAAAGTTACATGTCTCAAATCCAGAGGAGACAAGACAATGAAATGTTTGAGAGGTGAAGCTAAAGCCCACCTTTATTTTTGTCGACCTCCTGCTGGAAAAATCACTGTTGCATGAAAGTGACCGCTCTCAATTTCTGTTTGCTTCGCAGTTTAAAAAAAAGTTTAATGTAGTTTATTCATCCACTGTGAGCTCGTTACGCTGTGTGGTTTTTCATGCGAAGTAAAATTGATACTTATTTACTGCCACTTTGTTAGCATACGTTGTAAAGGTTATTTAATGGTCAAAGATGTAATAACTCTAATAAAACGTAGTTTACGTCAATCAGTTCCAAAGTGGGTGGGGGAGGGGAGGGGAGATAAAGATTAGAATCAAAATACCGCCACAAAAAAAACTGAAGAGTATTCTCGAAATGACACATTGTGACCAATTATTGATACGTTAATTTCAGCCAACTGTTGTGATCCAATTTCTCTGAAATTTCAGAGGAAAAATCCATATGAATATCAGGCTTGATTTGCAGTTGTGTTTATTTACATTGGTAATCAAACTTCAAATAAACGATTGACATACGGAGATAATTCGTAATATCAAGAATTCCACGAATTAGGGAATGTTTTCCATGATGCTTTTTAATAACATGATGTTATAAGCGCATAATGATCCTCATATTCCTCACTCCAGTTTTACCTTTTTTGTGTGATTAAATTTCATTCTCTGGTGGAAAGATTTCCTGTTCATGGAAATTCACCAATAAATTCCCCAACCGATGCTTTTGCCCTTACTCTCTAATTGTAGCTAAATAATGATGTGATTAACATAGTCCCCGTATTATTCCAAATGGGGGCAAGTTTTATCATATTGTTTTCTCATTTCTTGGAATATCTCATATCGTAACGTCGTACAATATTTACGTCAGTGATTCTATCCTTCACTCACAAGTAATGAGATGTTATAATATATTTTGTATCTGTATATATAGTATTCCATTATTAGGGAAACTTTATGCCTACACATTGCTCTCCGTGACAGCCCATTAATGCCTTTTGTTTTTCAGATTAATAAGGACTTATGATATGAATACATATGAGTCACCCCCTTATTTACTATTCCGGTGGGCACCACACCTTCCTAACTGTGTATTTTACCTAAATTCTTTAAAACTTGTATTTATCAGTGAGGATGGATAATAGTGCTCCTTTAAAAAAATGTTCCATACGTCTTCCCATTATCTTGTCTGATTAACACAGGTTTCAAACTGGAAACTGACGGGAGACATCTGCGTAACTGTAAAAGTTATCTCTATTGTTCATTCATGAATGCAAAATCGTTTTCAAATTGCGTTTAACTCATTTTTGTATTCAATTGTGTCAATGTTAGATTGCAGTTGTGGTACGAAAGGGTAAAAGTAAATGACAAATGAATGTATTAGAAAAAGTGAAAAATAAATATAATGATCCTCTAGTCAAAACGAGAATAGTATATCTCTATTAATATCTTTTGTAAAGTCATGAACTCCAAAAAAAACTGAATATGATTCTCTCTCCTCCCTCCCTGGAGTTTTTGAGAGCTCGCTTCATTCATCAACTGTCAAAGGCTCATATGAGATGTGGAGTATGAAAAGATTTTTTTATGTAATAAAAACTAACTGAATTTTATTGCCTTCGTGAAGCCAACCACAGACCAGGCAGGCGTCCGACATAATCCACCTTTTTTTTTTGCTCTCTATGAAATGTTCACTGTTATCAATTTTTTTTCTCAAATAAAATCCCAATCACGAATTATTTATGAAGATGGCTTATGGATGGATGAATTTATTTTTTGCAAAGCAAATGGACAAACAAAGAAGTATATTTTTTCTCAAAATTAGTTCTTCCTTGGTTCGTGATATTTTTGCAGTTCTCTGGATTATAAATGACTTGTCAATATTTCAATTTTCGTTAAGATGGACTTGGACATTGACTTGTTTTTCCTCAGTTTATAAATGAACGTTATATCAAAAAACTGATCTGCATTTTGTGTTTTCAACTCCTTGTAAAACTGCCTCTCTCTATTCTTACTTGAACTTTAACCTGGGGCATGGTTCTAAATATGATAAACATCATTTAATGTCTTTTTTCTACGCTTTCCACCTCGTCAACTTGTTTTTCTCTGTGTCGTAAAATAACGCTTAGGTAGTGCATTTTGAAAAAGTCAGATCTCTCTCACCAATGGAAACCTTATCTGAACTATTTTGTTTTTACACAAGCATTCCAAAAATCTAATCATCATAACTATAACTTTCTAACTATCTCCCCAAAGCACGCATCCAGAAGATGGAAGAGGGCAAGACCTTAACTGGTTTACACTTGTAAAAACTACACTCTGGAGCCGGAGAAAAGACCCTGTTGAGCGCAACAGGTTGAGTTGAGATTGATGAAAAATGCATAGCACATAACAGCTGCTGCTATTTTAATCTTTTTCTGTTAAAACATTCACCTAGCCAACTACCCCAACATATAAAGCCAACAACCACCACCTGCATGTTAAGTCAGCAAGAAAAGGCGGACCAGTATGTAAATCTAGTTTAATTTAAAAAATCCATCTCTTTCAGGACCAGCTCAGTTAACCGGAGCAATTTTTTTCACGTTCCAAGAACCCAACGAGGAAGACAGAGTGGCCGTAAGGGAGACGTAAAAACACGTAAATTGTCATTCTATTCTACATACATATTGGTTTGGCGTGCCTACAGAGAGAAAAAAATATTCGAGCAAAACCAGTCTTTTGCAATGAGAATGCTTTATGGTATCATTTTTTCGCCACTTGCTCACTCCCCAAGAAAGATACGAGATCACTTTTTTCCCAATCGTAGCCAGACTGGTTTTGTGGTATTGTCGCTCATAGGCAAAATCAAAAAAGGTATAATCGCCATCACCCTACAAAAAAAGTTATCTACCGTATTCCCTATCAAAGTGATTGAGAACGTGAGTGAGCGATCCAGTCATATTTCTATACTAGCTATACTTTATAATGATGGTTATCATCATGCCACCTATAAAATTCAGTGTCTTTAAGCCTCTCTGTAAAAAGGGATGAAGATGCAACAGAGTATTAAGTAAATGGCAAAGGCCACTCTACCATTTTTAAAGTCTTTTCCACACTGCCACAAAGAATATATACATACATTATGACTTTCTTGAAATCCCTATATATTCCATCTCGTCAACCATTTAATGATAGTAATAACACTGATGAATTATATGGATGGTTGTCGTTTGGAAAAAAACGACGTTGGGACTCTACAACTATTTCCATATGCTCAAATGTACATATATCTTTTATGTTAATACCTATATAAATTTTTTTGTCAGGTGGCGTCTTCAAAGATATTGTTGTGTGTATTAACAACGACGGGGAATTTTCATCCCCTCCAGCATTCTCTGGCCTAGAATCATGATTGGTAGGCGTATATCACAATAAAGAGTGATTCTCTCTTGTACAAATCTATATGCTCAATGTTGTGCATATGGGATAGCCGAGCACAAAAGTCAACTGTGCAAGAAGGCTGGTTGGTACACGAGAGAGGAAAAAAAGTCGCAAAACTTACCAAACAACTTTTTTTAACCCTTTCTACCTACCTGGGTAGCTGCCATATCATTTTTGCATTTTTTGATTCTTTACTACACACACATCTTATTGTGCATTGGCTCACTCTAGAAAAACATTATATGGATAATGATGCCTTTAAAATTGGACAAATCTATAATGTGTGCGATGTAAACCACGTCTGAGACACACAGATGAAAGAGAGAGAGAGCACATTAGGAGGAAAAAAATGTTTTCAAATAGGAGAAGGTGAGTATGTGAGTGATTTTTAACTATCTTCTCTACGTGGCTGACTCAGAGAGAGAGAAAAGGAGAAACATACGAGTCAAGTTGTTAATATGTAAGATGGTAAGGAGTGAGATGAGATTTTTTGTGCTCATCCCAGTAAGAATCCTATTGTTCAATATGATCCTATGTATTAGAGATTGTGTTGGGATTGCACTTTGTGATTTCTCTTTGCATACATTCTTTGGAAAGCTATTATAGATTGATCATCATGACACAATAATGGTGATTACACTTGGTTATTGGATACTTTACCCCTTTTCAGTATTCATTACTTGAAGGGATATGATTAATTATATTGGACTAGGGATCTTTTAGAGGAAAACATCTCAAATTTACTTTTCCCTCCTGAAATTAGCATTTCTTTCACGGAATGTATTGAAATCTTTGTTAATATAGGATTGATAAAGAAAATGAGAATAATATTGTGGAAAAAGATTGGACAATCTTTGTAATAAACGTTTTCATTAATGCTAGTAGCTACTTGGGTGAGTTAAAAAGGCATTTCTCATCTTTCAGGAAATGTGCATACAAGCATACTTAATTAAACTTTCCCCTTGAAAGATAAAATACGTTAGATGAAAACTGTAAACTGTTGGAGAAGGATCATTTTTGGTAATGTTTGTAAAAAAATATTTACAGATATTGAATGTATGAAGTACGAGGTTACTCTGTCTCTTTGAAAAAACCTGATTTTATTACTGTACTCTACTCTTTCAATACATTCATCGAGTTTGAAGATGAGTGAGCTTTTTTCAACCTGGTTGGAGTACTTTTCGTGTTACCTTCACCCCATATAACTCTCCGTAGAAGATGCTAACCTTTGTGATGGGAAACTATAACCTTAACTAGTAATCATAATCACAGTAATATTAATAACAATGGTCAAGTGGGTGGATCCATCAAGACATTTTGACAGAAAAAAAGATTGTTGTAACATGAGAATGCTTCTTTTTGTGGTTCCAAAATGTGACTCAAAACGGCAAATAATATTGCAATATTTAAAAAGAAAGTTTCTTCAATGATCCTCAAGATAAAAATAATCGGCCTAATGTGTGGCAGCTCATCCTACACACAAAACTCTTACAGGTATTATTGCATGCTTCTAAAAACGATTTTTCTTATTCTCCTTAAATGTTGAATGTTCAAAGGGAAGGGAGAAACAAACACTTGTTTTGAGATAGAAATCTTTCTGCATATTTATCAACTTTTCATTCTACAACCTTGCCATCCTCAATGTCCACAGGTGACAGGAGTGTTTTCAGATAAAATTATGAAAACTAAAAAACTGATTAAAAGGTAACATCCTCTTTACACCAGTACAACACTTCCTCTTTTGTTAATGAAAATGTAAATCTTGAATAATATTTACGATAACCAAAGTTAAGTAACAAGGTAGTCTCAAGAAAGCTTTTCAGATATGCAATTGTTTTGTTGAATGAAGCAATAAAATCCAAACTTTGCATATTCAACTATCTATGTTTTATTTTTTAAAAAGGGGGAAAAGACAAGCTTACCTTTATCTTAAGGAAATTTTCCCTCTGATTCGAACTATATCCACTTGACAGCATTTTTATGTTCTTGTCAACAACCGCTTTTTATGTCCTCAAAATATTTTAAAAATCACTCTTATACAAAACTGCGAAGCAAGAGTCTCAAGAAAAACCCAAAAGTTCCATATAGCTCGTCTCCACAGTAAGTGTTTTTGTCTCACTTGCTGACTCGAGGTTGACGTGCACGACACGAGAATCAAGGTAAACCTCGACTTTACTTTTACTGCAAGGACACACAAGGCAACACGATGATAAAAGGAAGAAAAAAAAAGGATACTTTTGTCTTGTTTTGACCGAACGAGAGAAAATAAAATCTAGTCTCTCTTTCCTCAACAAAATATGAAGAGTACTTTTATTACCTTTGTTGGGCCTAGTTGAAAATCAGGTTTTTTCTCTCTCTTTTTGTCAACAGGTCAAATTGGAACAGGGCAGTTAAGGTTTTTTTTTCCTTTTTTTACAACTCTCTCGCACAACGTGAGTATGTCTGATTCGCTCAACAGTTGTTCACTTACTGAGCGTGATTTCGTATTCAGATAGAATCCTCATCAAGTTCTTTGGTGTGGAATGGCATTCTCAGCAGCAGCAGCGGCGGAGTTGATCTGTGCAACATTCCCATATTCAACATCTCTCCCTGCGGAGAACGTCCACAAGGCAAAGATATATTGTGTTCGATGATTCTTCCCATTCCTATGTATGTGGATGTGGCTTCTGACCCACTTTTTCGTTTACTTGCTTACGCTAACTGTGGATTTTATCCTTTTCTGCCTAGCCAGGATGGTGAAGAAATGCGAGGGGACATTTTTCCATATTTGCAGAGTATACGAACTATTGACTATACGGTCAACGGTTGTATGGTGGTGGCGGTGGTTTTGTTCTGTGGCTTCAACTCTCACAGTCCTTCTTGTCCCTTTTAGTAGTAAAACTACTATCCACTTTCTTTAATTGTGTGACTCAAAGTATGCAAAATCTCGGCTGAATATCACAACGAGATTATATATTTTTATTTTTTTTATTATTCTTATTCAAATCCCTATCTTGAAAATATGTAACTATGAATTTCCTTATGAGCATATATAAACCTCCCTATTATTGCATTGTGTCTCGTGGAGGTTGTTTTTGTTCGAGAATATTATCATGATGAGATTCACGTTAGATGGGTATTGTCGTATATGCCGTACATATACAAAATCCCTGTTTTGCTCAACGATATCACCGCATTGAAAGGGAATATTGTTATTACTTAAAGGCAGAAAACTAGTCTTTTATGCTTGTTGCATTATTACATTATATTTTTTCATGTCTTGCTTATGTAGATCCAAGAAGCTGGTCAAGTGTGTAGTAGATGCTGGTGTTTTTGCAATTTACATATTAAAGATGATGTTACTAATCAGGTTTTCCCATTTTCCATCATTATGTGTTCATATCGTAAACAAGATGTGAATTGATGTGGTCTCTGTAATAATTCTTTGGGTGATATTGGAGGACCCTCTTGTGTACAACGAGTAGGTGGATCTGAAGAAGAGAAGAGGTAGAGGCAAGTTTTAGTTGACAAGGGGCTACTCAATACAGCGCAGAGAAAAGTAACAGAATAAAAGTTGATGGGGAAGGATTACGTGTTTGTCATGAGAGACTTAAGTATTGCATTACTTGAGTATATGAAAAATTTGCTACGCAATACAAGATCGAAAAGAGGCATCGTAGAATATTTTTTTAAAAGATGGGTATGCTTAACTTTGGCATTTTTCATGAGAATATTGAATACGAATAAGGGACTGCCTTAGGAGCCCAGCGCTATTAGTACAGGTTTGACCAGTTGAAGTTATTAGATGACATTGGGATCACTATCATTACGAATATACCGTGTTAGAGAAATGAGACATTGGAATTTGTTTTAAGTTATGAGGTAAATCTAAAATGAATAGAGTAAAAATTAATTTTATGAGGTTTAGCTTAGAATTGTTGTAGAAAATGGGGTTTTAAGCAAATTTAATAGATGGTCTTGGAAATGCCTTTAGGATAAAGATGATTCAACTGTGGATGGGAGTGCAGTTGGGTTGTAGATAGGGATTAATTAAATCTTGTTTGATGAGACTTTAGTACAGCTTGTGTCAAAGGATGAACGCAATGGAGACAAAAGTAATGATTGATTTTATTGCTGGTTCTTGCAGCAAAATGAGCGTTTGCATTGCATTATCTTATATTCATTGTCAAACAACACCTGCCCTAGGATTAGCCTAGACTTGTGTTCCAAAACGCCATAAGATTCACAGATGTAGTATGCTACGAGATGCATCCCTATTTACGTATATGTATACTTGCTGGTTGTGTGAAGGATTTTGCTTGGAAACTCATCGGAGCGTAGTAATTATAGAATGCTCAAGTTACTTTCAGAGATTTGGTTAGATTTATGGGATGAGGATTCAGAAATCTAGCCTATTGTTACCTTCCCAATTTGTCCGTGACGGCTTACGTCGGAGTTTGTGCGATGAAAGATTGCTATGTCAATGTTGAAGAACACTGGCCAAGATAGAGAGGGAATCTTGTACATGCAGTGATAAAAGTGGATAGGAAGTTAAGATAAGACTGGATGGTTTTACAATTAGGGATCAAACTACGTAAGCAGGAAGGTTGGAACTCAAGGAAATTAATGAAAATGTGAAGAATAAAAATAGGATTTGGTAATATAAAATTAATTGGGAGAAGTTCTAATACCCTCGTGTACCTTTCAAGGTCATATACTGCGCTTATCAACAAGTTTATATCTCTCAAGTTGTTTTCCCCAAAATGAGATCTCCGTCGAAGCATCCAGTTCTTAGAAAATGTATTCAGAATTGTCTGCTGTATTGTTAATTTAATCCAGTGGAAACTTTTCATCTCAGAGTCTCAAGCTTTATGAAAATGTACAGGGAAAAAGTCTTCTCGTGATTCCCAAAAGTTGCAAAATTCATAAAGGAAATAAGAGGAAAGGAAAATTATTCTGACTTGATATTCCACGAGGTGTGCTCACCTGAAGGTTCTAACATTTCCTGAATTAATGTGCTCAGTACACGACAACAAATTTACATATGTGTGGATAGGAAAACTAATGAAATCTTTACATATGTTACTAGTAATAGTTAATATTTATTGAAATATTTTCATCTTTTATGCATGCAGCTGGGTTTTGGTTATTATTAATGAATGGATTTTGCAACAGTTGGATAATATGGTTGTGGTTAAACTGTTACTACAAAAATATGACCCCAAAATCTTCCGAATTTCATGGCCTTCTCCTGATTTGGATGGAATTTCCATCGTTTCAAGAGTTTATACTGTTGAGTACATGATATGCTTTAAAGGGCAGTTGACAGTTGACAAATTTTTATGGAATTGAGGATAAAAATACCAATTGCATTCTTATATTCACTGATTGTGAGAAAACTATCAATAGATTGATGTCATGATCGTTACATATCCATTATGTAATTTCAACTAGTTCATTCTTGTCGTCAAAATTAACCGAGTAAAACAGGTTAACATCGCATGATGACAGCAGACAGTAAAAGGGAGAGAAAATATACAACATAAAATGATAGGAAGTGTAACATGTACAAATGGTATGGTAATCCATCACACGGTATCTCTTCTTTTGTCAATAAAGGGCCTGGAGAAAATTTTGTATAAATATTAGTCCCTTGTGGATAAGATAACTTGTAATTTATAACAGCGTTCTCCCATACCATCCACAATACAAAAACACAATGCTGTCATTCCATTCCACCTTCAATTCATATTTATCAATATTGTCATAAATATTACGAACATACATGTGTTTATCAACAGAGCTGACATCACCGCATATTTGTCTTTGTCTTTCATTGATGAAGATGGATTACAGTAGTTATATGCATCTGTAGAAATAAATGTTTTACATTACGTACCTTTTGTCCTTATTGTGTCATAAGAGATCATGTCAATATAGTTTGTTGATATTTTTGGAAAAAATAAGTTACAGATTAATAAGGGAATCAAGGATTACGTAATATTCTTTCAGGAATTCTTCCACTCATTCTTACAATTACAGTGGATTCTTTTTCATATTACTTCTTTTCAACTCGTTATAGGACAGCAAAATGCCTAAAATTCATTAAATCATTTTGAAAACCACATGTCCAGATTGATATGGATCGTTTGAGGATTTTAAACAAAATGTAATTTGCTCCAAATGAAAAATGCATATTACCTGCGCGTAACTTTCATCATTTCAAAATCGGTTGAATAATATTGAAGAATGTGATATAGCCTTGCATTTTTTGCGTAATTCGAGAAAAATAATGTATTGCACAATGCATATTTTTTGAAAAAAGTTCTGAATCCCCGTCAAAAATCAGAAATTTGAAGAGATTTAGCTTTGAAAACAATTCTTACTCCATGCCCACAGCTTCAAAGAGAAATTTTGTCGAGGCCAAAAAAGCAAACGTTGCGTTAGACAACCTTGGGTAAGAGAGAGGGGCTATGAGAAGCCTACTTTTTAAGTTGCACAAGTTTGCATAATTTGAGCCCTGGCAATCCTGACATTGCATAAATTTCCAGGCTTAACACATAATTTTGATATTTTTTTCCGTACTTACATACGGCTGGCATGAAACTTAGCTTTTGACTAGTGATTCTTTTTCAGGAGATTTTTACATAGCTTTTTAATAGCGAAAAGCTTATCTTTTAACTTCATAATTTTGCTCCCCACTTCCCTTCACAATAACTAATAACGCTTCAAAAAGTCGTACTCGAAATTGGATGTTATGCACAAAAATATTAAACGCAACGAAGTCTCTTGCAATATACTATGCTTCTGCTTAACTAAACTAACCTAAAGGACAAGCAAACTGAAGAAAACATTTCGTAATTTGAGCTTAGTAAAAAGCGATGAGACTGAATCACTAACCTTGGTACTTAACGTAATAATACTGGGCAAAGTACGCATTTCAAGCTCAACCGTTGTGAAACATTCTTACAGCCAAAACGTGATATTAAAGAAATACATGCATGACATAACAATTCGCATGAAGCAGACTATAGCAATAAAAGCCGCATGATGAGCTTGCTGACATTCCTCACAAGATTTAGTTTTCGATATTGCACGGATTTTTTGATAAGAAAAAGTATTCAGAGCATTTTGACTTACTACGTAGGGATGTAACCATACATTCAAGCTTGTTACTATCTCTAGTGTACAGGGTATTACATCATTGCAGTCTTTCTAAAGTTTCTTCCCAGGAAGTGAAGTCAATTAGTTAAGATATTTTGACCAAAATACAAAGTCTAGAATGGTTTTCAGTTCATGAGAAGAACCCTCTACTCAAAAATTTTAAGCCGATCAATGAGCACACATTGTGAACAACCTCAAACGTCTGTTTGACTTTGCCTGAGCATCATATCCAGAACTTTTTTCAGAATTAGCTTCGCTCGCATTGTATTTAGAACTGCGAAGACAAAATTCGTACCTTTATCATCAAGCGTTTTATACACGCTCAGTGGTTTTAGTCCAAATTCAAATTTTATTCATTCAGATATTTGAATATGTTGAATACATTCATACTTGCCTTATTGTTAGATATTGTGAATATCAACTCAATTTTGACACCTTATTATTGTCAGATTGCAGTAGCAGCGTCGCAGGGAACTCCACCCTTTTCAAAAATCACAGATTTTTGATTTTATCGTAATCAGGTACGTTGCCAGTTTTATGCATTACGTCTTCATAAAATGCATCTTCTACATACGGCTCTACAAAAATCACCCAATTGTCATAAGTGAAACAGAAACTACAATGTTGATTTATCTCTACATATTTCCAATTACATTGCGCTCTCCCCTCATTACCAAATAATACAAGATATATATAGCTAGCAAATCTTCCATACACATCCGCATATCACACCACATCATTCATGAACGTTGCAAGTATGTATGTATGTACTATGTACTTGCTCTACATTTTGTCCCACACGGCTACTACCCGTGTACCACGCCATCAAACCCAGACGCAGACGTCCACCCCGACATACCGCATACCGGTTCACGCTCCAAATTGTTAAGCGGGAGTGTAAAATATTCAAATGTCACTGTTGGTGCCATCCCATTTCCCTTACATGTATAATACATCATACATATATATCCTTTGTTACATACACAGCCCTAACCCTATTGCTGGAAGAGGAGAAGGAAAGGAGGACACGTGTCGAATTTATATTGCCAATTGTATGACGAAGACGAATTCTAAGAAACTCTCGATACAATTAATTATATGCATACTTTTATCGTTATTTTATTGTTATACTAATCACAAAGTGGCGAGTTTATTTTTTAGTTGAATGCTTCTTTATTTGTCAAGTTTCGTTGACATTAATGTTGTAGTCATTAGTAGTAGTGTTGATTGTAGGAGAGAGGAAGGTGATTGAGGTATTGGTTTTTAATAAGACCTCTAAGTTTTTTTAGCTTCAAGATTACAACTAACCATCTGGCACGGAGGAGCGAGGCGTTTGAAAATTCACTGGAAAGTAGACACTGCTTTAGTGCATTAAAATGAATTTCGATATGCCTATACCTCCATCTTCAAAAGATGTAAATTATCTGAAGCTCGGATGTTTCTCCGTAACTGTACATGACCAAAGCATTAAAAACATATGTCGTAAGTTGTATGAAATAGTTTGTATGACCCATTACAAATAATTGTATGTGCTATTAATTTTTTTCTTTTAATTATCCATGAATGATGAGTGATATGAACTTTATTATTATTATCATTATTGCAGAGTTAATCAACGAGAAGAAATACCTATTAGGTCTGGAGTCAGTTGATAAGTTGCTGCTAAAATATCCCTATTTTAGTTTGGCTCTGGTACAAAACTTAATGTTAAACGTTTGATTGTCAGTTCACCTCTTTTATTCAGCTCAAAACTGTATAAATAATCTACGTTCAACGTTCATTTCTTTCAGGCACTGAAAGGGCTAATTTTGATTCGTCTGAATAACAAAAGAGCTACCGGGTGGATTTTTGATGCTATATACAGGAATCCTTCTTTCGATCCAAAGGCAATGCAAATTGTTACTTACTGTCATGTCGAGACGGGTCTACGTAAGTGCAAATTAGTTTATTTAAATAGTTCACTCCATTCCAAACTTGTAGTGATAATGATAATTATCTTCACTTTTCAGTTTTTCGGGTATCACCTTACCTTGAAAACTCCATCAGAGGGAACCCCGCTGAAGAAGTGTTCATTTGCAAGTTCATGTATCACGTTTATGTAAGTTTCAAGCATAATTAATCCGTTAGTTTCTTTAATGTAACAAGATTAAAATCGAATGGTGCACTTTTTTAGAACCAGGAAATCGACAAACAATATGCGACTGCAATATCTCTTTTTAGAATGTCCAAAGATGAAAGATACTTTGGCTGGGCTTTGGTTAGCCAGATTCTTAAAGTTATATACTACCCTGACGAAGTAACTTTGCCCCTCGCGGAGAAAATGCTTGATCGGTTTTTAACTAGTTCGGAAGATAAAATACCTGTGCCGGTTTCCCTCTTCAAATTATATTTTGACCTTCTAGACCGACAAGTAGGCAAAATATATACCACTATTATTTGAATTGTTGCATATTATCAAAGCGTAGGTGCCCCTAATTTAATCATATTTTTTTCCATGGACTTTAATAGAAGAAATGGAAAGAGATGGGGGAATCCATGATCAAATATCGGTGTTCAGATGGGCCTTGGAGCTTTGATGATTTTCATGCGCTATTTGTCAAAAGCTTAAAACGTTTAGGAATGACGAAGATGCTTTTCGAGTATTTAGAATTAACATACAATGAACAAGGACATCGGTTCGTGATATAGTAATTTTTATTATGTGAAAATAATGCTATTCAACAATTCATGAATCAAATTATTTGAAATTGTTTTGCAGTCCGGGTGTACACTCGTTGCTGAAAGAAATAGTTGACTTGACCAGTGTGGATCTCCCAGATAAGGTTCGAGATTTTTTCCTCAAGATCCGAATCAGTTCCCCCAGATGCTATGAAGTGATACTGGGAGATTTGTACTATATCAAGAAATGCATGAGATGGGATCTGCCTCTTGGAAATCGTCGCTTCATCCAAAATCTGCGCATAGTTTCAAAGTTTGGTAAAGGGAACGTAAATTTTGTGAAGGATATCTCCGGCTACATCCCTATGCTAAATACGACCGAGGAACGGCAAGAACTTTTAATATGGCTAAGCTCTCGGGATGCAGAGGGTCATTTTTACGGCGGCGTAGTATGTGCTTTATATTGACGGCAATTTTTTAAAAAATATTTCAAGTTGTAAGAGTTTTTTATTTTCTTTAGCTTGAACAGATAGCTCGGGACGTGAATTTTGAAACGGTGGATCGCCTAATATATCCGGATATTCTTGCCATACAAAAAATCAAAAGGGCTCAGCGATGTCTAAAAATGTATCTGAATTTTGAAAGCCTCCTACAACGAAGCAAAGAAGAGATGATTGCTTGCAAAGAAGATCATAGGGATTTTTTACTGGTGATTGGAGCTACCAGTTTGATGTACGGATATGATAATCTTGAAGACCTTTTAATGTTTACTAATTCCGTTGCTGAGGTGCGTCAAGCTAATCCAAGTTGGGTGCTAGATGATGACTTTTATGAAGCGATTCTGCTAACAACAAGAGAAAAACAGTACTCAGTTTATGATGCTGAATATCCCCTGTTAACTGCCATTGTACTGTTGGAGTACGGACTGGAGAAAAATCCATATTATAATTTGTTCCGAATATTACTTACCAAAGCGTACTCTTTACTTGGAGTGTGTCATAGACCCTTCATGCTTATGACAGATAAGAATGTCTTCTCAGTTAGTAGTAGATGGGAGACAATGGGATACATGATTCTTTGGAAAGTTCTCTTCTCAGGGATGTATCGTGATGCTGAACAAATATTTTATACAGCGGAAAAGGGATACATCAAATACGGGCGAGAGGTAAGGTCTGGTGTACAAATGTGGATACTTTTTAAGTTGATTTGTAGGCTAACAAAGTTCTTGTATTTAAAATAGAGCATGGAACCATTAATGGCGGGATATTTTGGCTGCCAATTCGACAAAGTTACACATTGTGCCGATGAAAGGGACTCTATTCTCAACTCTGTGCAAGTTCAATTGATCTCGTTGGAAAAGAAAATACTTGAATTTACAAATACTGTTTATAGTCAGGACGCTGCTAAGCAGGTTAGATACTAGTTTTGAAAACTCTTCCTAGTAGAAGGCGTTGAAATTTTTAACAAATGAGAAATAATTGTTGCAGCTTGCTCTGGTAATGAATGCAGAAGGTGTTCAGGAAAGCTTGGAATATTGCTCCGCGGACCATAGAAACATGGAAGTATGGACTATCATGGAAAGCAGTGACAATCTGGATTTGACCAAAGAAAGCTCATATGAAGTGCATGTACTACATGCTGAAACGCGACAAACTTTGTTGAGTCTGGTGACGGACGTGCTTTTAATCCCAGCTAGATATGATGACGTCATACTAGCAAAACAAACTACAAGAAATATCTCTTCATGGATCAATCAACTAGCTGTCTGTGCTCAAGGATATGCTGAGTTAGAAGGGAAAACTTATGGTGAAAGCTCTGGCAGGCCAATTCCCCATTTTCATGGAGTGTGGCCGTCGTGTTTTCTGAGATATCACAGTCTTCAATGCTTTTCAATGATTTCTGAAGAAGCTCAATGTTTGGTGGATATCATGGAAGAACCAAAGGAATTCATTCCTTTTGTTACAACTCGATTAAATTCAATAGTTTTGAAACATTGTCGAGAAATGATACAACAACTAAAGCTTACTCAGGCTTCTATATTAAACTATGGAGGGATATTGGAATGTCTGCACTGCATATTGGAGGTACGTTGTTTGAGAATTTAATTTGAATAATGTTTTCAAACTGATACAGTTAATTTATGTGTCATTATTACATATTTTTTCAGGCCCTGTCATTGTCTAAATTCATTGTTGGCGTCGTGTTGGAAATAGCAAAGAGAAAGTATGCTCAAACTGAAACGAAAGAATGCAAGGAGGCGAATGGACAAGAAATACAGGTAATTATTATTGATTAAATTTTGATAAGATTTTGCATTCGTTGTGAAATGTTTGTAATGAAATGAAAATTCTATTTTCTTCTCAGGATATTAATTACAGCGAGTCCCTACTAACTCTTGAAGAAGCGGGTCAGGACCTTTTAGAATACATGTTATGGCTAAAAAGGACCATTGCCAAAGTCGCTCCTTATAAATGGCACAGAGTGCAAAAATCTTGGAATGGATTACTTGGGCCCGAATTACGAACTATTGTTTTTCCCACAATGTTTGATAAAGTTCAACATTACATTTCCTTCAGTCATCAGTTCCAGTTGAAGGAAATGTTAAAGATGCTTCAGCAGTTTCTTGATTATATAGTTCTCTTAAAAGGGGAGTACATACATGTAGGTGAGCCATGAGCCATGTACATACATGACCCAGTGAACTAGAAAATGAAATATGTCATGTTGTCAAGAGTTATTGGAAATGAAATGTTATTGGTTACGGTGTGACTTGTTAAGCATTATTATACCTTTTTCGATTAGCCATTTTCAATTTTTGAGGGATAAACAAGGTATTTGTGATGGAGGTCAAACATTTCACAATGATAGTGGTATGTTGTGTAATCACATTTAAAAAAATATGTCAAGGGCTCATCGTTGTCTATGTTAATCATTGCTAAATCTAATGCTGTGAAGATGATGTATTTTGATTTCATAACGATGTAGCTTTTATTATACCTATGCATATTTAAGCAAATTATAGTTATAGTTTGTGTATAATAAATATTTCATGGAGAAGAGAATGAATTTGACGTTTCCAATTGAAATTATCATCATGACGAATAATTGACACGAACTTCCGCAGTCATGACTCGTAATATATCTGCGATTCTTAATGCTTCTTACATTCATCCAATGTAAGCATATTTCCACTCGATTTCACAAGTACCCAAGTATAATTTATGGTAATGAGGAGCTATTGCACATGATTTTGCACCAGTGATTGAAATAGGAACTTTCATGTTAGCTTTTGATTTTGAATAATATGTAGAAATCATATTCTCTGTTTTGAAGGTCACGTGCAGCCTAGCCTATTTGATGAATCAATGTTTTTATTATTATTTCTATATTCATTTTGATACTGGCATGTTAATATGATACTCAAAGTCTTTTCAACGGGTAATGCCATTTGTCTAGAGTCCGTTTCACTCCTCAAGTTCCACACAAAAATGAAAAAATAGTTCACAGTACGCAAAATATTAATTAGATCTTCATTTATTTTACACATTTTAACTTACAGTTCAGAAAACACTTCTTGTCCTACATAATATACTTCATCTCTGTTCCATACAGTTCAACACTGAGCTACGCAAGGTAAAACTAAAACATCATTATGATTTCATTACGTAACAAAGAAAAGGCTTGGTCTATTGGATAAATTGTAATAATACATATGCCATGTATATAAATATATAAGTTTATTCATTTTAGGATTATGTATACTCATTTGATAAAAAAACTGTTTTATAAAGTATCTAAATCTTAGCGAAAAATTGTCTCGGACTTTGTTTCATTACGAGTGAATTTACGAGATTTCTATTACGTGCACTCATCCTTTGCTATTTTTACGATGAAAACCTACAAATTAGATTTTCCTGACCTGCAGTGCTCTGATATGACGTCTGAATATTTTCAAGTCTTTCACGATAATCAGTTTGAACAAAAAATGATTCCAAACGGGATTAAATATCTTACACATTTATAACATGATAGAGCAGAATTTGGATTTGCTCATCAATACTGCATTTATAATTCCTCTAGTTTGTGGAGTTCATATCAAAATTTGGATTTTTCTTGATTTTCTCTATTTGTATTCGATTCAGTCATTTTGTTCATTTATTTTCTGAAAATAAACCTGAACCGCAAATAATGGGTAATACACATTCTTAACACAATTTTAGCATGAGAAATTTCAGATCTACTCGAGTTGAGATATTTTCAATCATTGGTCTAGAGAAGGAAAAACTTGCAAGGAAAAATACAATCATTTTTAACTTGTGGCCTTTGGTCAATTTGATTGTAGTAATTAACCAGAAAAACATCTTACAACATTAATCAAAATGTTTTGACTTTAGTCTATCATCTCATTGAATTCAAGAGGAAAAAAGATGAAGTCTCAAGCCATAAAATACATTTGACCTTGAGAGGGAGATAAGGTCAAAATCGAAGAACTAATGTACACATGCACTGATCTCCAACAATGTCTGGATGTCTAGTAAAGTTCAACATTTATGCTTTGCAGCCTTATCAACAAAAATCACGTATATAGGTACCCTACAACCAAAAATGTTTGCAATGAAAACCTTCATTTCCGACGGAAAGTTGTCACCATCACAACAATAAAAGGTTGTTTATCATTAACGATTACTTCTAAGTTATTACATGAGTACATTAATATTGATAGAGGGGAATGCATGAAAATGCTTTTTTCGAAAAAATTGAAATAGAAAAAATATATTTTTTATATTGAAAAAGTAGCGAATTTGAATTGGTAAATAAAGGAAAAGAACAACGTACTTATTCCCGAGTTTATGACATTACACAGTGTAATAAGTACATAGCACCCACAAACTTCACAAAAAGAATTAAGGATTCATGTATCACACCTTGACTCACTTTCGTAGATACCTTAAAATAACCAGAGATATTATTGTAAAAAGTGGTTGCATTTTATATTAAAATACTTTATCTTCTCTATTTATATCTATATATATAAGTATCATCATTCATCATATATATCGTATAATATGCATAAACTATAAAATGTCAGGGTAAAAATACTTGAAGAAAATATTTTTTCGTCTATTACCCTCCAAACAAACTGAGGAGGTTGACATGCAAGTACAAAACATAAGATAATTTGTTACAGCGATGGAATCTCAAGTCTAGGTACATATAAGTTCATACAAAATGTTTAAATTTGTATAATCTGTCAAAGTAATAAATCGTGGTCTATATGTCATTCATTCAAAGTTAATACTTGTATCCCACGTTCAATAATTTATTGAGCCTTGGCGCGCCGCGCTTGGTTCTTCTTGGCTTTCAACCACATCTGATAAATTGTCCTGTAGCTGACTTGGGACAAGTAGTTGGGGAAAAAGAATTGGCCCCAGCTAATTCCGAACAACTATGGATAAGAAATAGAAGTTAAGAATCAAGAGTTCAAGAACTAGGCAAAACACTAAATTGGAGCTCGTTTCATACCATAACACGATGAGGAAGATAAGCAGCAGAACGAGACTGAAGTCCGATGGTTTGAAGGGCGACCTTTGTATATTCAGTTGCGGAGGGGGCAGTGTATGAAGAAACCCGGATGCGACTCATGTTAGTGGCGACGTAACCTGGAAGCAAGCTTTGCACGATGATTCCCTTGTCAGCGTATTCAGTTACCAGATCACGTGTCAGTTTGTCCATGAAAGACTATGGAATAGAAAACATGTTACTTTGGTTTCTAGCAAAAGGGATTAGCGATTAGGTTTTCAAAATATTAGCCAGAAGAATACCTTTGAAGCACCATACAAGCACATGAGAGGTGTAGGTGCGACAGCTGCAATTGATGCAATATTGACAACAACTCCCCGACGTCTTTCCACCATTTGCGGCATCACCACTCTCATCATCATGGTCACGGACATGATATTACAGAAGATCATATCCTGACATAATTTGTCGCCGTTGGGCATATCAAGAAAGTATTCTGGGTAGGGATACGCCATTCCGACGTTGTTGATTAGCGTTCCAATCTCCAACCCTTCGATGTGCTTTCTGATCTGCTCATAGATTTCCACCCCTTGTGTGAAGTCGATAGCGATCACTTTCGTTTTGACGCCAAACTCTTCCTCTGTTCGGGAAAAAGACGATCATGATAAAAAGGCTAATTTTAAAACAAATGTTATCAATGTTGAGCCTGGCATACCTATATCTTTCGCAACTTTTTGCAGCTTGTCCATCGATCTACTGATGAGGATAACGTCGATCCCTTGCCTGGCCATCTGGAGAGAAAAGCAGAAAAGAAAACTTGCTAAGCAATTGAAAATATTAATCTGATAGTTTTGCCAAACGAGTGGACGTTAATGTTACGATTTCTTACCTCTTCAGCATAAGACTTGCCAATTCCATCGGTGGCACCAGTGATCACTGAAAATGCAAAAATAAATAAATAATTAAGTGGATTGTAAAAAAGTAATTTTTAATGGGAATTTTATGTCATTAATTACGGGAATTTTAATCCCGGAAATTAGACAGGCGCATCATTATTACCATTAATTGTTAGTTAAGCTGTGGAACTCTAGCAGTTTCTGAAAGTTTGCATAACTAGAATCTACTATTTTAACCTTCGAAAACCCTGAGTTCATACCAGGAAAATAAAATATATGTGCATTGATTGTGGGAACTTTTCTCACGACTTACAACGTTACAACATGGTGTATAACTCACAGGTCAAGTGCATAATTCACGACAAGTTTATCAGTTTGTGAACATCCGCAACGTAAAAAAAGTTTGCTTTACACAATAATAAATTGCACAAAGTATCTTATTTAGCGTGATCATTTTCTAAACATTCATAATCTCTCTGGCCAATTGAGCATAATAGCTGGAAAGGATTGTTGCGTGTAGAAATTTACAAACAGTATTTTTTCATGAAACCATCATTATGAGCTACATTGATTAAATAATGAGTGATTGAGTTGTAGATGATTCTTTATCATTGTAACAAAATACATGAATATCTTTTTAAATCGCGTGGAATGGAGTGGTATTTTTGACAGCCCGTTTTTACTACTAGATACAAATTTACTATGTCAACTTGCAACCTACCTAGCCCAACAAATTACTATACATTTCAACGCAAATTCTGCCACTATCAACTATTCCATTGTCCACGCAGTTATGAAATTATGACGCATCTAAAAAAAACTTTCATTTGACTAACCCAAAATTGAACAAGATACGCTCCCAATCAATCAATGACACACATTCAGGAAGAAGATGTAATTAGTTCAGTCAACGTGGCTAGTGTGCATACAACCACCGCTTTTATTTCCCAAATTTCCCTTTAATCTCAAACATTACAAACTACATTATCAACCTGTCTTACAAATGAAATGACTCATGCAAAAGATAATGGCACAAATCAAGTGCCCATGAATGAACACATAGCAAAAAAAATCTAGTTTCCATCCACATTCAACTACTTTGTGCCAAACACAAACAAAGCACCTATCTATTCCACCTGTTGCTAACCTAGTTGACATATGCGTACACTCTATTTGCAAAAAGTCCACTTCTATTGAAGGGATTCCATCACAACTAAAAATCCACTATTGACACATTAAGAAAAAATGACAACCTGTTCACACTATTTTCATCCCATTGGGCTAGGATGAAGTCTAATCATTCAAAACAAGATTCCCCTCTTGCACATGTACATCTACACTACTTTCATATCTCTATCTCATATTTATATTTGAAGAACGTGTAGGTCAAAGCAAATCAGTGATCACATCTACGACTTCAAGTGTGACTCATCGGGGTTAGTACTAGATTTAGATATGCGCTCCAGACATGGAGTGACGTTCCCAACTGTCACTTTTCAATTGGAACTTTACCATGTGAAAAATAAACAATTTTCCCATATTGTTTTAAACTCCACATGGTCTTATAGTCTCATCAAGATCTTGAACAATTTTTTATCATTAACATCATAAAGGATTTCATAATAAAAGATATTTTTATCTGATATAAATATGCTATAATCCTTGTCTAACAATTAACCCTATTTGTGATGATGGCTAAGCCGAAATCTTTGCGGTCAGAGTAGATGCACAAACTCTTTTATCATTCTTATTTAAAGACCAAAATAATTACGCTTATATTCTACTCGCTCTGTTGATTTTCATGTGAGTAGGCGCATACTAATGTTCTGAAGAAACGCTGTTACTTTAGCTTCATTTTTGTACTACCGTCCTCATCATCCCCACAGCAAAAAAAGTACTCGACTCATTTAATATATTATTTGTGTATTGGTTCTATGATGTCGCTGTTACTTGTTACACAGCAAAATTAACAAGCTCCTTGCTTCATATTGCACTCACAAGAGCCCTTTTTGCGTCTCCACTTTTCTGTCTACGAAACAATGCTCTATTATGATTACATGTCAATTGGCTAAAAAACCATATCATGTGAAAAGAGCCCCCTTGGTTGCTCTTTTAGCATGCTTTTTAGTATTTTACTCTGTTGGTGATCGCATGTGTGCAATACGAGATGATGATCTCTATCTCCTCCGACTGTTCTCAATTGTTGGTCACTCGACGATGCACATATTACACTAGGCAGTAAGCCATATTATTGCACATGTGTAAAATAGCCTAATAAGTTTATACGTTTATTCAAATTGTGCATTTTCTACTTGAGCTAATCCGCTTAACGTTTACCCTGTGAAGATAGAAGTAAGTCCGTTATTAAACATCTCAAGTCCTCACTATTCATCATCAAGTGTACTTTTGCACTATGGAGATGTGCAGATATGTTATATATTTTTGAGAAGAAAAAAATTCTACTTTTGCCACAGTTTAGGTACATCCAAACAAACCCATACATTGTATGAAAAGTCTGAGTTTTTGGCATTACTTATATGTTTCATCTTAAAGTCCTTTTTAAAGGGGTATTCAACTAAACGAGACAAAAAGGACATGGCTCGTGAATCTGTAATAATCAGCAAAGAGATGAAATACAAAAATAATGATAACTTGTTAAAGTTGCTTGACTTTAGTAAATCACATAATAATGTGGAATAATGGGGGAACTAATCTACACTTTTCAAACACTCCCCCACACGGTACACTCGTGTCTGGCTCGTGTTCTCCTTGAATGAAATCTATAATCGAGCAGATAAATACCTGAAGATAAGGTCGCTCTAAACAAAGACTTGTAGTAGACGTGTCACTTGAAGAGGTGCGTAACTCTAATTAAACTGCACAGTAGTGCGCCAACGATTGTCAATTATCTTGGGGTATTGCTTTTGCTGATTTTTTGCAGACACCTACGCATCATGTGATGCCCAACTCACACAATAAAAATATGTTTTTAAGAAATAAAGCTGGCGTTGAATTTCAATGACATGAAGCGGTTGAGGGATTATCACTCTTTGCTGAGATGTTTCATAGAACACTGAACCTGAACGGAATGACGCATTTTATGAGATCTTGATACCCAAATTTTTATTGAAACAAGCTAATAATAATCACCAACAAAATAAAGAATGAACTGATGCAATGTCACCGTTTGTTGATATAGTACAAAATAAGTACCTACTCTTTTCAATACTTTTTTGTGCAAACATGAAACACAACTGATGATGACTTGTCTTTTCGTAATATTTTGTTCTTCTCTTTGTAAACAAGATTAGAGTAAAACATAACAAGAGGGAGAAAGAATGAGCTTAAAATAATTATCAGTTCTATACTATATACATCATAACGAAAAATACATGGCAATCTACATTACGCAGAATAATATGATTACAGAGATTCAAAAGGAATAACAATTTTTTAGTCGAAATACCACATACCATTTTGCTCTCACTCTTTAAAAAATTCACCCTTTCCTCAGTTTTCAAAGAATAAAAGAATGCAATTTGACAATTAGACCATGGGATTCGCGAATGTGTAAAACAATCCTTTGCTGTTCAACTTCATACTGTGCATTTCCATTTAAGGCCTAAAAACATTCCTGTCATTTATATTTGTTCATGAATAATTCATGTACTTTACCAAGTAATACTAATCTTGAGCGTGATGCATTACATCCGTGTGTAAAAATAATATAGTCTCAACGAAAACGAAAGACATACGTTGAACGCACAAAACATTTAAAAATAGTTGAATATTTTCACTCCTCAAGTAAATTGGTCGGTATGGAAGTACACGTTCTTAAATGACATAATTATTTAAGAACACCGCCGCCGCATACAAAACTATATTACAATCTGCAGACGAAGAGGCTTCGGACAATGCATGTTAAGGTAAATTTACGCAGTGGCAAATGTAAATATTTATTCACAAGAGGTTCTACAACTGCGTAGAATTTTGGGATGAAAAGCTGTGACGTGACGTATGGATACTTGAGCTTTCTGCGTAAAAGTTTGAAGGGTGCCAATGCAAATGTAATTTGTGACAATGAGTCATGTAATGGGGTACAATGTATTTGGCTAATGGCAAATGAGCAAAAAAATGATAGAATTAGCAATACTTGAGTCTAAGCAATTTTCATTGCACATAGGGAATGGCCAAGGTTGATGACAAGAGTGAACAATGACGTGTTGCATTCCATTTCCGATTAGATTAAAGCTAAAAGTGATGACTCACGTGGAACCTTCACTTGTAGAGGTTCGAAGTGTGTATTTATTATTCATTATGTAAATCATATTGGTAATTAATTAGATTTATTTTGGTCTAACTTGATTTAATATAGCGTTTCAAGGATGAAGGAAGGAAATTCGAAAAGAATGGGAATTCCTGTGGGTTGTCATTCAAATGGGATTACGTATGGTGACATTTAATAGGACAAATTTCCTAAACCTGATTTCTCTACAGACAACAGACGGAATGAACAAGGATGATATATTTTGTTATTAAAATGTTCCTGACACTTGGATGACGCAACATGCTAGAATGAATGGCTGTTTTTATATACAAACGTCATGATACCATATATCACATTTTGAATTGCATTGTCTTTCAACTAATTTAATAATTCTAACTGAGTTTTGTATTGGTTACTTATTAACAAATTGCTAGCTTTCATTAGTCTAGCTGTCAGGAATGACTTGATCAAAGTTTTTCCACCTCAAATTAAAGTTTGCTTCAGAGTGCCGTAAATGTTTCATGAAATATTCATGCATTGATTCATGTACATCGCAAAATCAAAGTTTTAATTTTCTCTACATGTATGACTTCTTACAAGAAAAACCTCTATTCACAACAAATGTTTACCGTAACGGTTACTTTTCTAATTTCGGCTCTTCCTGGCTTGCCAGGTTTTGAGAATTAAGGACGACAAGGTACGTTTATCAGAACATACATGCATACATACATACTCTATTTTTAGCGTTATTCCTCAAAAGCTGCAAAGGTGCATGAACAGGAGCTGGAACTTTATATGACCATTTCATTGTTTGTTCTCGTATACCTCATATGCATGAATTTGAATGACACGCGGTTCTCCTGAAGAGTGACCCACATAAAGAAAACATTCATCCTCTGGGAAAATAAGTTTCCAATTTCCCAGGAATCTTACAGACAAATACATTTATCAACATAACAATCCAAACAAACTAAGGGGTCAAGTCGAGTACGTCAATTATTTCTCCATGATTTTTGTTCTCAGCTTAACATCATTTTTCACCTGAATTGATAGCTAATAATTAATAAACAAGCGTAGACTGCTTCAATTTTAGCAATATTTTGGAATGCTTCCATGTCATGATACACATCAAGGAGAAACAGTTTTCCATAATTGCATGCAATGCAAGTTTTCCAAACAAAACATCCAAATGAATTATTCACTTACATGCCCACTGGCCCATTTTCTTCAAGTCCACATAAGATTTGCATGCTTGTCCCACCCACGTATTATAAATAACGTTCAACAACTCATAACCGAAATACACAATGATGAAAGTGGTAATGGCTAGTCCAGCCCATTCCAAAGAGTTCAGTCCGAAGATGGTAAAGGATTTTATGGCAGCCCCCCAGGAAAGCATTTTTCCCCAATTTGAAAACGACAAATAGACTAGAAAAAAATTGGAACTCCTTCAATAAATCTCCTTCTTACACTTTCTTTCTACTCCCGACAAGTCCACCACCTGATCCTCTTCACGTAGGAAAAAATGAATTTTCTTTTCGTGACAAAAAAGACTATAGTTTAGCAAGCACTATCAAAAATCCTCTTTGACGTGGCTCACTTCTTTTTTTCAACCTAGTCAAACAAGAATGGACACACGGGAAACTAGCAATTTCTTCACATACACATACACAAGTCTCTCGTATTTTCACCTCTTGTTCCACTTGAACTTTCAAACTTCATGTGAATTTTCCCCACCACTTCCGCTTACACTAGAAACCTTGCTTGAAAAAAAATACAAACTCTGGAGTAAAGAAACGTTGAGAAGTGAAATATTTTTTTTTCACGAATTCCCTTCATTCATCTACCAAAAGGATGTACTTGACCAAGGGGAAAATCTCACTTTTTCTGTGTATTATAAAACCAGCACAATAAACCCCCATATACAGTACTCTCACAGTCTACTTGACTAAACTCAATGAAAAAAGGTGATAACGCAGAGAGAAAAAGGGCTACTCACTCAATGCTACTGACTATAACTGACTGACTGCCCAACTACTAGCTACTGCTTTTTGACTGATGATCATATTCTCTTGATGATGATGATGATGATGTGCAGAGTTTCCCCAGAACAGAGTAAAGCCCAAGCAAAAAGGTTTTTTTTTCCTTTGGCACCACACACTCTTCAAGCATATGGCTAGTTTACTACGACATCCACCAATTAAACTAACTTGTACATATACTCACTCTAACTCCTTCTACGTTCTTTTCAATACGTGTTACATCTTTGAAAAATAGTTGCTTTTTTTCGTGTGCGCTCTGCGGTATCGTGGTAAGGCTATGTCTTATTGTATGAATCAAGAGTACGAAAGGTGGAATAATTGTTGGCTTTCAGTTTTCAACATGAGTAAAACGTTCAACAATGCTGAAATCCAAAACTATACATGTATAATGTATTATTGCGTGAGGATTTTATGAATGTAATACATGTTCAACATCAGGATCCCCAACATACACATTAGTACACATACTCTCACTTTGACTCTGAATCTCTATCTTTGATGAGAAACTACATACATGTGTTTTTTTCATAGGATTGACCACTCCAAACTTTTATCATTGTGGCATTTTGTATTTCGACTGTGGTTAATTTTCCCTTATCATTATCAACATTGAGGAGCAGATGTGGATATAATGCTCGAATGGCATTCTTGTAAACCACGCACATATACCTGAGTGCTTTTTCTAGGCGAAATATATATACATACATCCAATTTTTTTCTTGTAGATATCACTGACCACTTTGTAGCATGGTTGAAGGATTGTATAAGAATGTGTTTCTTGTGCTCATTAGGTTTATAGGGATCCTTACGAGAAAAAATCGTCTAAAATTTTGTAAAGGATTGCTCCATCATCATTCATCATATATGTATGCACGCATGTTGGCGAAACGAAGTGCAGTGAAGACGAGGAGGATTTAGAGGAGTAACGTTGTAAATGTTAACTTTCATATGATGCAGGTAAGACAGGTTGTAGTAAGGATCAGGTGAGCAATCATCTTATGATGTGTTTGTCTCTGGTTGCCTTTAAAACTGACGGGAAGGATTTTTAGACACCTGTTACTCTCCTCTTTTAAGAATACCTTAGTGCATCGTGGTAGAAGCACAGGTGGTAAGGAATAGGGATCATATTGGACTGAGTTTTATACCTACTCTGCATCTGACTGATCGTGGTATATAATATTATTAGGTGTGTAGAGGTTTTAGCATGTATTTACTAAATGGACGATAATCTCTTTGACATATATAATGAATCTTCAGCCAGAGAGAATATAGAAAGGGAATGGCATTTCGTTTACAATAGAGACGTTACAAGGTGCCAATTGGGAATCGGGTTTAAAGGAAATATATATAGAAAAATGAAGGTGACTTTGATGAGGAACTTATGAAATAAATCGCTGAGAAAGTAGGAATTATTTACAGTGGTTGGGAATTTGTGAATTAAATTTTGGCCAGTTTGCATACGGAATGGAATCTATTAGACCATGACAACTGATGACGGCACTGAAACCAGGTTGGCATTTCCAATGTTGGTATTTCTTGACCCACTGCTGTGGTTGTGGGGTTGAAGTAGGGAATATGAAAAGTGTTTTTGATACTATCATGTCTTACTTCCTTATATTTATGAAAAATGTTTTAAGTTTCCACTTTATTGAAAGGTAAAAACCAATGATACTGAGGAAACACGATGTATTCAAAGAAAATAAATATTAGACCATATACAGTCAACCGCAAGGACTTTGTGGGCCTTTGCAACTTTGCATTTTCTTGGTGAGGTTGGTAAGCCTTAAAAAAGAAGTAGGGAACATTCTCGTTTAATTTTTTCTCACTTGTCACTCTTGTAAATAAAATCTTTAGGTAGTATCAAGAAAATTATATAGTTCTTTGGAATGCTTCCGTTGTTACGTTGCCTTTAAGGGTGACTTAAAACGTTATCTTCGACAATCCTTTATTATATTTTACCTTAACTTATATATGCATATATATGCTTTCATTATCAGTGGATATTCGAAAGCGGCTCTGTACAACTTACTTAAAAATGACATTTGCATATTATTTCGTCATGATAAAAAAAACTTTTTCTACTTGTCTTAAAACCACGCATCCTTTCTGTGTCGCAGACTTCTACTCACACAAAGATTTGAAAATTCCTCTGGTATATGCTGACATGATTCTTTTTGTAAACAGAAAAGCAAAATCTTGACGAAATCCTCACATCTCACATGTATAAAGTAATCATCATCAAGATGGTGAGAATCGTACGTAGAATATCAACGGGATATATGTTACACCATCAAGAGATTTACATTTTCCCTCAAGAGTGCACATATTACCTACCTACGAACCACATTTTACTGAAGATAATCATCATTCCTTCAACATTCACTCATGTCACACAAAAAGCTTGAATGGGTTGAGCTTAAGTCTACGGTTTTAAATGAAATTTTAAGCATCAGAATGAGAATTAAACAACAGGGACCACAGAATCTGCAAACTCTTGTCTCAATGAAGATTTTTGTGAGGCATGGTACATAACAGAGTATCCGTTTTGCAGATGCTTAGATTTATCGATGCATGAAATGCCGTAAGTATTTTCTCATGAGTAGGGCTTTCCGTCTGTGCTTATAACATTGGCCCAGACTAGACATTGCGGATGCTGAAAACAGGTGTGCAAATTTACTTTCAAGTTATAATGAAGCATTTTATCCTTACTGTCTGTGTCAAAGTGTCAAAGCAAGAGAGAGAGATATAAAGAAGAGCTAGATTTGTAAGGGGTTGATTTTAAAATGCAGGTTGTGCCATCTACACTAATTTCAAGATAACAAGTACTAGTCAATAATGTTTTAAATCAATGAAAGTTTGCAGTAATCATGTAATCATTTTCGAGCTCATTCTTTCGCGAGCACAAATTAGTGTTCAGACGGGTTATGGGAATTAGCTGAAATGCTAGTAAGCCATGCTGTCGTTCAGTCGATCGCATGGGAAAAATGTTAGAAATGGGAAATGTTCTTCGATGATGTTCTTGCCATGAAAATGAAAATCATAAAAAAGAATGAATAAGGAACATAGGGGAAAAAGATGAAAGTGTTGTTAATAAATTGGTAATATATAAATACCGGTCATCATTGTGCTCACGCGCCGAGATGAGTATAATTTTCTGTATTTTCTGTTTTGCAGGGTATTTTGAGGAATAAAGCGTACAAATTTATGGTTGCTCACGGTTGCATAGCAGGATTTTATCTCATTGCTAATAAGATTTCTACAAATCTAAGAACCTCACACTCGCCAATTATTTTTTTAAAAAACTTCAGCATGCTTTCGTTTCGATCGGTAATCAGGTAATCCGAGCTATTCAAGTCTTTGTCAATATTTGTGGGTTTTTTGGTTTTTGAGACATGTAATGTATTGTGTTATTTGTAATTGTAAGGAAACTTATCAAGTTTAAAAAGGCGGTTTATTTTTTCCGAAAAATTTTAATCAAAAAACAGATTCGTCAAATGTAATAAAGGAATATCTTCCCGAGCCTAATTCGAATAGAATACTTTAGATTTAATGTAAATAAATGAAATCCACACTTTGCTCTTGCTTTTATAGAATTGTAGAATTAGCAAAGTTCCAAAATGCCAAAGTTACAAGAACATAACAATAGCAATAAATTAATTACTTGGCTTGAGTAAAACTCATTTTCAGAATAGGATGAATGCATATTGTAGTCTATGATGAAGCAACACCCTAATGAGTTAACGCTAAACCAAGATTGAATGAAGTAATTCTAAGAAGTTGTCAAAGTGCCAGGCTCCTCGCCAAAAGGTTGGCTACAAAAGCAGTACCTCACACGATGGTTATTCTTAAAAAGCTTCTACATGAGAATATATAGCTTATCCATCACTGATTACCATAATATACAAATATTAATATATTTCCATACTCGGCTTGTGATGAAGTTATATCCTCATTTATATCGCCGTTGATAAAATATTTGATATCTACACAAAAATTATTATTTAAACAAGATCAATCATTAAAACTGATTTTACTGACGATGAGTTTTTAACTGTTTTACTTTAAGAACAAACAAATGTCTATAGCTTGATGAATGTATGTATCTAAATTCGACAAAATAGCATAATTTTGTTTATGGTCGTACAAAATTTGTCAAAAAATCCCGAAACCATACATTGGTGCATTAGTACATTTTTTTATACAAAAGACAAACTTTCCAAGTTACTTTTCTCTATTCTGATGGATTTCATGGCTTGACGATGACGCATTTATTCTTCATTATGATTTTTTGTTTGGACACGTGTAAGTTTCAGAACCATTCTAGCATGATATTTCCAGCAGCTAATATACACATCCATGATAATACACCATTTGTGGCTCTCTTTCAGCCAAATTGAAAGCGTATGTTTAAATTTGATAATGTAAGTACAACGTACACCCCTCGCAGAAAGTACTTTGATGTTGACGAATTAAAAACAAGACCAAGACCACTGTACCATTTAGCTCAGTGACTGCGACTGGGATGCTTCGGTGAAGACAAGTATAATACAAGATGCATTACATATTCATCGTTCCAGCAGTTCCAAGATGACCTTGAACATACCTGTTTTTGCTTAACATGTTAAACCGATATGTAAAAATGGTCTGATGCGCCACGTTATTGCCAGCTTTAGCTCTTGTTAAGCACAACATGACTAGTTATATATCCTCGCACATGTGATACTGGACAAGTAAACCAAATGAAATGTATTGTTAGCTGAACAACGTGTGTACCCAATCCTGACAACACATACACACTCAATCCGGCCAGATTAATTTTTGTTTAAAAAATTTAATCATGTAAGTCAATTAACAAAATAACACTTACTACTGGGTTCCTCAATGCTTAAAACATTTTCAGGAAGGTTGTTTTACCCCTTGAAATAGATGTATTGCTTATTAAATATTCATTTATATTCGATAGAGGATGTCTCAAGTATTTTCCAGTCTAAGACAGGCTCTACCTAGAGGAGCATGGTCATCCAGAAAAACGTTAAGGGTAAGGGGCCTTTCACTTAAAAAATAATAAAGCTAACCTAGCATTCTAATAACTTTTGAAGAAGATTTAGAGCGTCGTGATCGGGATTTTTTCTCCAGCAGGTTTCTTACAGCTCTAGCCAGATCACGAAAGCATCGTTAATTTCTCAACAGCGACATTATGGAAACTCCTCCTTTTTGACAGGAGCATTTCAAAGAGTTAGTAAAAGTCATGGCATTCTGGCCAGGTGCATTCGTCCCTTTCACATTTCTCCACAAGTGCAAAAGGAAATCATTCCATTTAAGCTGTCAGATATTGGTGAAGGGATAAAAGAAGTGACCTTAAAAGAATGGTGAGTTAGCTCTATTGAGAAAGCAAACCAGGTGTATTTCTTGCTGAGCATTTCCCTCACTTGCTTTCCAGGTTTGTCAAAGAAGGTGACAAGGTCAACCAATTTGATCAAATTTGCGAAGTTCAAAGTGACAAAGCTTCGGTGACAATTACCTCAAGATATGACGGGGTTATCAACAAGATTCACTATAAAGTTGACGATATTGCCCTTGTCGGCACTGCTCTTGTTGATATTGAAGTTGCAGAATCGGAAAGATCCCCAGGTAAACTTATACAGAGATAGGTATGGTATACTTGTTAGGATTATTTTGCAATTAAAATTTACAATTTTCAGAGGAGCAAGAAATTCAAGAAGGAGATGCAATCCAAGTTGGTCGCTCAGAAGACAGCTTTCATTTACCAATACAAACACTGCCATCTGCCAAAGCTATCGCAGCCCCTTCCGTGAGGAGGATTGCTACAGAGTATGAAATTGACCTGAAAAATGTTCAGGGAACTGGTAAAGATGGGAGAGTACTTAAGGAGGATATATTGAACTATATAAATTCGAAACAAGAAGCAGGATTGTCTGCGGGTCAAAAGCCAGCACATTCTTCTGTGCCTCCACCGTCCACTACCTCAGCGGCGACACCACCTCCCACTGCTGCGGGGGCTGGGCCAGCACTTACCTTCACTCCTAGATCCATTACAGCTCCAAGTGACAGGAAGGAAGGAATTAAAGGATTTACAAAAACTATGATAAAGACGATGACAGCAGCGAATGTGAGATTTAAGAATAAGCTTACACATTCGCATCTACCTCCAGGCCCATGACAATGCTTTCTTATGATATAATCTAGGAAATTCCACATTTCGGCTATTGCGATGAGATCGATGTGTCAGAACTAATTAAGTTCCGAAAGCAATTGAAACATGTTGCTGAAGGGTACAATATCAAATTGACGATGATGCCTTTATTCTTGAAATCCGCATCTTTGGCACTATCACAGTTTCCTATCCTCAATTCCGTTTTGGATCTTGCGTCAGACTCGATCATTTACAAGGTATGTATATTTGTAATTGAACAAATTTATATGGTGCCTATATTATTCAACGTATTTCTTCCCATCAGGGTTCACATAACATTGGCGTTGCAATGGATACAAAATTAGGGTTGATTGTACCAAATGTCAAAAATGTCGAGAGTAAAAGTATTCTTGAGATTGCGTTAGATCTTCAAAATTTACAAAAGAGTGCGAGTGGAGGTTCCATCAAGCCAGATGATATTCGTGGAGGAACATTTTCCATTTCGAACATTGGCTCAGTAAGAAACCATTCATAACAGTTGAACGTTTCTATTTATACAATTAATGTTGCATAAATTTGTGTAATCCAAAATTTTTACAAATTCAGATTGGAGGAACCTATGCAAAGCCGGTTATACTGCCACCGGAAGTCGCAATTGTAGCAATAGGAAAGGTTCAGGTAATTACAGTTTCCAATGAATCGGCATTTTTAAACGGATTCTTTTCTAACACTGTAATATTAATATACATAGGTCCTTCCAAGATATGGCAAAGATGGAAATGTAGTTCCTGCTCATATACTGAACATTAGTTTTTCAGCCGATCACAGGGTAATTGACGGAGCGACTGCATCCCGCTTTTGTAATTCATGGAAGTCCTACATAGAGCGTCCATCTTCCATGTTGCTCCACCTAAAATGAACTCTACAAAATTGACCTGGAGTAAAGCAAAACATTATATTTCTAGCATCAACATGATGCAGCATTCCTCAATGACATACAAATATCATGCACACTTGTAGAGATCAATTTACACGATACATCCAACATCTCTACTTTGTAATTGAGAAGATGACTGGTTCGAGAGTGACAATATTCATCCGTCAAACTTAACTTTATACATTTTGACAATAATATCATTTTTTTCCGAATTTTTTACCCTTAACATTTATTCATACTTGATTTCGCAATTTACCGACAGGAGAAGCTAATAGCTAGCCAACGACGAAACAAAATGTGTTCTGTTATTCAATAAATAAAAGCGAAATTGTAAAGTATAAATGTGGCGAAGATATAAGATTATGGATTATGGATTTTTAGAATTTCTCAAAAGATCCATAGCTAAAAAACTGGGCTCCAAAATTCATCATAATTTGTTCGTATTATTTATTTACGAATATCTACAAACAGAACTATTCCATATTTTCTGTAGTTTCATCCAACCAATGTTATCTTGGTACTTCATTTTGAATTCATTCACACTTGTCCAGAATCCAACGGAAGTGGTGTATATGCAATAAAAATGCATAAACCGTTGATTAATTTGGGATTAACGGAAACCAGCGAACTTTTATATGCTGGTATAAACCACAATTGCAAAAGAAAAAAATCTGTGGATACCCTTGCAGCTCTGTTACTAACTCAGAATATAACTTTTTTTAAATCATAAAAAATACAATATAATTCAATGCATTTTTTTGTTCTTAGGGTTCAACTATGAAAATAAAGTTCACTGATATGATAGTGGTATTATGGGTTGGGGGATGTGGGTATTACATCTTTATATAAAACACCCACAATCTGTTAATTTAGAACAGTCTCCATTTTTTAACTCGTCAAGATTCTGTCTTTTGGAATTGCAATTTTTTCTTTCAAAAATGGATTATCAGGAAGAAATGAAATTTGTTTGTTTGCTGGAGCGCCCACATGAGCCGTTATACTTGGGTCCGAAGGGTCATGGCACGACAAAATATCTCTACAATCTTCCAGCAGACTATCTCGTAACACAAACAGCCAATTTCGAAGTGATTCATAATAGTATCAGGTAGCACCACCCATTCGCACGAATTTATTCGTTTTTGAAAATCATTTCCAGAAACCATATGAAGCCAAAGCTATGCTGGAATTGCGGAAACTAATCCCACCCGCAACGGTCATAGTGGATATTCCAGTATACAAAACAAGTATTCCTTATGATTTGAAACCAATACAAATTGCTGTCCCGAAAGGTGCAATTTTCTGTGAATTCGACTTGGTGCACTTACGAGCAGCCCAAGATCTAACAAGGATTCTTATGGGTATTAAATCTTGCTCAATTTGCAAAGTATGTGTGCAAAATAAGGAATGTATATATACGTTTGAATCTGTAACAGGTCAACCAACAAGGACCGAGTTTTTCAACGCATGTGCCCTTTGTAGAGACCAGGTGAATACTCACTTGTGGGTGCATGCTTTTACTAAGGCGACCCTCCGTAGGCCCGACATGCGAGGATTCCGATTTCCAGTGATATGGGAAATATTACCGGATATGTTTATGGAAGCAAGACCTTGGAAGGAGGCTGTCAAGCAGGCCACTTTGCCGTCACCAGAAAGAGTTCGATACCATCTATTTTAATGAATCTCAAAAACTTGCAAAACAATAATTGTAAGCTGAATGAAAACTTTTACATGTTTCTAGGCAATCATTGTAATTGACAAGAATTTTACAGGGACTAATTTGAACCCACATCATAAGGTGGCGTACTTCATGGAAGACATTGGGGTGAATTCTCATCATTGGTAAGAATCGACTGGTTTTAAAAGGATTATGATATCATATGAAAGCGTTGATTAGCGAAAAAATCATGTAAAATAGGCATTGGCATCTCGTTAATTCATTCATGGCACCAAAAGGAACTGTGGATAGAAAAGGCGAAATCTTTTACTACATGCATCATGGAATGTTGGCAAGGTTAGTTTTGAAGAAAAAAACCTTGAAATCGGTGTATCATATTTTTAAGTAAAATAAATGCAACAAATGCAGATATGACACTGAGCGACTTGCAAACGGACTTAATCGAGTGGTTCCATTTGACATTCACCGGGATATTATTGAAGAAGCATGTTTTCCAAAAATGACCATACAAAACTCAAGCATCAATTTTGCCAGCAGGCAAGAAAATAGTCGGCTGAGGGTGAGAATGAGATTAATTGCATGTTTCAAATCTTATTAAAATAAAATATTGCATGCAGCTTTATAATTTCCTTGTTTAGGATTTTAACCGATCTCTAGACCCGGGAACGAACTTTTTAGGCTTTGCCAGAATATCCGACATTAGAGCATGGTGTGACAGAATAATTGAAGCTGTTGATGCTGGATTCGCAATCCAAGAAGGTGGAGGCAGGGTTGACTTACGGACTGAGAATGGGATCGATGTGGTAACAGCAATGTGGGAGTCAAGCAATGACACTCCAAATCGAAATTACTATGGAATGCCACACAATTATGGGCATAGCTTGATAGGGTTGTGCCACGACCCGGACTTCCGGTACAAGGTGAGTATTATCAAATTCAACTGCTTTAGTAAACCGTAAGCTAACAAACATTACCCACACAACCCAGGAACCGCCGGGCGTTATGTATCTTCCTGGAACATCAATGCGAGATCCAGCGTTTTTTCGATGGCACAAGTTCCTGGATTTGATTAGCCAGCAACAAAAAGATTATCTCCAGCTGTACCCACGAGATAACGTAAAATATACACGCTCAAATGTTCTTAATAGTTCATATTCCTTTCAAAAATATTTTAATGTGATAACAATTGCCCGATTGCTAGCTTCAATGGGATGGAATTACTGTTACGGATTTTCAAGTTGTACGTGGTAATGACAGTCGTTTACCGATAACATTACCCCCAAGCAACAACTTGGTAACTTACTGGATGCAGAGTGATGTTGAAGTTTCTCGTGGCTTGGATTTTGGAAGGACAAGCATTAACGGACTAGACTCTGTATGGGTCCGTACCACACACTTGCAACATCTTCCTTTCATGTATCGCTTATGGGTAGGTTGACTAAAATGTGATGCAATTTGATACATTATGAGTCGATGAAATAAAACTATGCATTGTTAAACGACCAGGTTACAAGTCTGGCAAGGACCGATGTTCAAGCTACAGTTCGTATATTTATGGCTCCCAAGTTGAATGAGAACGGGGATAAGTTGCCACTTTTCGAGCAGAGAATTTTATTCTTCGAAATGGACAAGTTTACTACTACCTGTGAGGATTTTCTAAAAGCCATGCATCATGCATGCTACATTGGATGCAATTACCGCAGAAGGAATTTAACTTAAGATATATGTTTGTTTGCTTGATTATAGTACGCCCTGGGGAAAACTTAATTAGTCAAAGATCAGAAGACTCTACTTTGACCGTTCCATGGGTCCAAACATTCCGGGAAGTTACGAGAGATGTGGCATTACCCTCAAGGGCTCAAGCAATTTGTAGTTGTGGCTGGCCTGCTCATTTACTCCTTCCAAGGGGAACTTTTCAAGGAATGCCTTTTGATATGTTTGTTATGCTGACAAACGCTCAAATAGACCAAGTCCATTCTAGCAAGCGTCAACTTGGAACTTTAAACGCGAAAGGGACTTGTCGTGACTCTATCAGCTATTGTGGCTTGATTGATGATAAACTCCCGGATTCACGGCCAATGGGTAAACAAAATTATCGAGAATAAACTTTTTCTTTCTCGTCTTTCCGTACCTTTAGTTGGACAGCAATAAAAGAAAATTGATTTTTCCAGGGTATCCATTCGATCGACCTGCCATACCTAATGAGAAAAGTGAACCTAGTATGTTCCTATCAGATTTCACGTCTCCCATATCCAACATGACTTCCACAGAGGTGAACTTTTCTCTAGCCTCAGCATGGCAAAAAAAACTAATATAAAAACTGAACTATTATTTACTCTGATTTTTTTACAGGTGAAAGTTTTCCATGTTGACAAAACCCTCATTAGAGGAAATGGAGCTTCAGATGGATTACGACTAGTTCACATCACCCCGTAAATTTCACTCTTCTGCAATTCCTTCATCCCCAAAAAATGCATACAAGTTTTTGCAGTAAATGCCAAATTACCAATGTTTATTGCAAAAATCTAAAACTAACTCAATTCATCCAATTCTAACTAACTATATAGTCCAACCGAAATTACTGACTAGCACTAGTTAAATGTAAAAACAAAACTTTATTTAATGCACAATTTCTTATCAAATTTATCGCTTTGCCCCAACAAATAAAGCAACTGTCATAACGTCCAGCAATCTATTTTTGTCATTTTGACTAATTTTGCAGTGAATACGCGTCACCACACATTCCCATGCTCTTACACAGGCCATGTAAAATGCCCCATACACAATCACCTCATATCTTGAAAAAGTATTTTCTCTACTGCGTAGTGTCTGCAACCCCATGGGAGCATATATTCCCCTCCATATAGATCAAAACGAGCATCATTGATTATAGTGCGTTAACAAAGAGCACAAAAACACACATATATATATACAGCCTTTTCTCATACATACATATGATGCCGTTAAACGAGTCTTGTACATCCTCCTACGATTTGCATGTACTTAAATACACTATGCATTGCGTGTTGAACAAAGCATGCCTGCAAATTCGTTCTCATTCCCTTTTCTTAGTTTTTTCCACAACTTGCTCTCATCCCGATAGAGGATATCCTTTAAAAATGAAGATTTTAGAGGAATGCGTAAGGCAACAAAGAGGTTTGTGTAGAATACACATCCAACAAGATCTACGTATTGGCGCTGTGTATAGTGGAGATTGTGTGAGAAAGATAATTTTATTTTATATGCTTTTCTCTCTATAAGAACTTGGTTTTTTGTTCAAATGATTCATCTAATTTTTCCCCAAGTTGTAGCGACATATGAACAACGCAGCAAAACGCAAAAGGCTGATGGCCTGTTTTCGTTTTGGTTGGTATTGCTATGCTGCTGTGGATGTTTCATGATGTTGGATGAGTTTGCTCTTTGTAAGGAGAATAGTGAATAGTCCTATTGAGCAGAAGAGGAATAGGAAACCACGAAATAACAAAAGCAAAAGGGGAAAAACAGATGATCATGCTGTTGTGCAGCCTTCTGGCTGATCGTCATATGGTACGACGGTTGGAACGACTTGAAGTATTTTTTATATTGGCTCTTGTCTCTTTCCTTCGAAATCAAGAGAATAGTTGTTAACTGAGGAGAAAAGTTTGAGTGAAATTTGACTAGGTAAAAATGTAGTAGACAGAGAGTGAGAAGTTTCCGAGAGTTAAGAAATTATGAAGGAGCATGAAGACAGGAAGTGCAAATTGCCCACTTAAACAAAGAGACTTTATATGTGGAAATTTTTACTACATCTTCCTTCCAGATATCCTCTCTAAATTTCAATTAAGTAAATGAAATGAAGTTCAAGAATATGGCATGGGTAAATGGTGAGTTGTGAGGAGGATGTGGAAATTGTATGTATAGGAGATTTATAAATTTGTAGATTTTTTCACGAGATAAGGGATTATTGTTAGATGAGTGTGAAAATTTTATGCTGATGATATAAGTAGTGGTTGACGAAAAGGGGAAATTTTCGTTGTTCGTCGGGACAGAGGGGAAGAAAACCGAGTTGGAACATAGTGGTGAATTATAGGCAATTTTCTCTTTCATCAAATCATGTCCAGCATTAACAGCATAAGATTCAATCAAGATAAAAGTAAGATTTCCCTCTCCTCTGGGTGGGAAATTGATGGGATTTTTTTTTCTTCTTTGAAATATACTAAATATTTATTGTATATGTGGAAGAGTACAATGGGTTTAAATATATTTTGGTTGTAATTTGCATAATCTCATTGGGTCAATTTAGGTTGCTTCCACTGTTGTTTGGAAAATGGACTGAGAATTTACAATGTTGAGCCTCTCGTGGAAAAAGTTCATTTTGGTAAGAAAAATGAAAACTCAAGTTGTGGATTGAAATTGATTTTTGTCACTTGTGGGGTGAAACATTTTCATTTTGCTTCTAGACGAAAAGTTTCTCGGAAGTGTGGGCTACTGTGAAATGGTGTATAGATGTAATTTATTTGCCATAGCGAGCGGCGGAAATCGACCTAAATATGCTGATAATACAATTCTTGTATACGATGATATTAAAAAGCGCTCAGTGTTAGAATTTACGTTCACGCAGCCTGTGTTGTCGATACGATGTCGGAGGGATCGTCTAGTTGCTATTTTGAAAAATAAAATTCACATTTTTTCCTTTCCTAATAATCCCCAAAAATTATTTACCATTGAGACCCGGTCAAATCCTCAAGGTTTATGTGAGCTCTCCCCAGGCATGTACAATTTACTCGTCTTCCCTGGTTTCCGAGACGGTTCCATACAAATGGTTGTAAGTATAATGAAAGGGGTAATATGCAATTATAAAGTTGCTTTTTATTAAAATTAATGTAATATTTTTTGTTCTAATATCAGAATCTAACCACAACCGAGGCATCGGTATCGAGTAGCCCTGTAACGCTAAATGCCCACCAGGGTGAAATAGCTTGCCTTTCAATAAATCAGACAGGGAGCATGATTGCCACAGCATCAGATAAAGGAACACTGATTCGCGTTTGGGACTCACAAAAAAGAGTTCTACTCAACGAGCTTCGTCGGGGTTCAGATCCTGCCACACTGTATTGTATTAATTTTAGTCTGGATTCTGACTTTCTTTGTTGTTCTAGTGACAAAGGCACAATTCACATTTTTGCCATTAAAGATTCACATTTAAATCGTCGTTCAACGTAAGTCCAATCACATCAAAAACTTGTTTCAACCTTATCAAAAATCGCATCCGTACTATTAAGTACTACTAGTCAGTTTCTGATTCGTACAAGAGTACATTTAAACATTTATTCATGCATTTATCTATTCGTCCGTCTGTTCAGTCATTATCTTAAACATGAAGTTAATACTTTCAAAGATGTCTTGACCTGCGAATTATTTTTTTTACAATGTAGGATACTACGGACTCTAGGTGACATGAGTTTAATAGGGAATCAAAATGAAGCTTCTTCTGGTTCTTTCAGGTGCTCCGATACAATTAAAACAAATGTAATTCAGACCTTGCAAATGTTTACCATGAAAGCTCAGAACTGTGACTGTTTTACTTGTCAATTCTTCTTCAAATAGGCTTCATTTCGTGTCTCAACTAACGATAAGTATGTCGTTTAAATGTTGTAAACTCCGCATATATATGTGATCGCTTGAAAGAAACTAGAATTACAATTATCCAAACAATACGTGATAATTTCATAAGAAGTGACAATGTCACTTCTCTTTACTCGTGCGAATATTTCATGTCAGGGAATATGCATTTTTTTTCTCCTTTGTGTTCCTGCCATTTAATCAAAACCACTGTATAATCTGATTTAATAGGTTTTCGAAAATGGGCTTTTTGGGTAACTACATCGAGTCTCAGTGGGCCCTAGCCAATTTCACAGTGCCACCAGAATGTGCCTGCATTTGCGCGTTTGCGTCTCATAGCTCCGTTGTGGGTAAGTGCATTCTGCTGTTCTTGATTATTGTTAAGAGTTGGAACTAATGGGAATGCAATCATTCAAATAATTTCAGCCATCTGCATGGATGGAACGTTTCACAAATACGTTTTTAATTCAGATGGCCAATGCAGTAGGCTGTCATTCGATGTCTTTCTAGATGTGTGCGGGGATGAAGATTTTTAATTGAACCAACTGCTTACAATTAGATCCCTCAATGGAAAGCAAGCAGCGCTAAACGACAAAACAATACTGTCTCTAAGATAGAATGACGGTTTTGCTCAGCCAACAATGTGTAGATAGACTTGTAAACTACTCCACTAGAGCTTTAGAGCTCACCAAGCTAATTTTAAGTGAACCGCTATACCACTAATTTAGCGAGAAAGGAAACCAAAAGAACAACAATTGTAGCTTTAGAGCACACAGTTCCTCCCTTAACTTCCATCGTGCAATTAAGATTGTTTTGTCGGCCTACAATAAAAAACAACTGTCAATTATTGCGTAGAGCTCTAGTTTACAATACAATAAGTGAAACTGCACTTTACAAGCAAGCCTAGTGTAACCAGAAATACGCACCAGAAAAGCTAATAATAGGCTAGAAAGGCGAGATGGTTAAAATTGACTTAAGGTTTTTAGTTATATTTACAAACTATTTTCGAATTCAAGTCGCTGCTGTTGATGTCGTTACCGTTTAACATGTGATACATAAGTGAATGAACTGTTTTTTAAAAGTTGTAACAACTGTAACTTGAATCAGTAGCTTTAGTTGTTTTTGAATTCGCTTACAAGAGGGGATCTGTATGAAAGTTTGTAGTCATATATAATTTCAATCAATTTTCTACTGTTGCTAATCTTTCTTCTTCGAGAAAGAGATAGCTTCGAACGTGCAATGTTAGGTTAATTTACTTAGGGTTTTTTTGGTTAAAGATGAGATTGTATAGATGGACGGATAAGTTGTAGGCAAGATTAATCAAATGTCGCTATTGCGTAGAAGATTGTATGCAATTTAAAAAAATCACACAAGATCAGTTATTATCATTCAATAGACAGTAGATAATGGAGGAAGGTAGTTATAACAAAAAAATATTCGACATCATTGTATTAAAGTTACTTTAGCAAAGTAGAGCGCAAGACATGAACGAGAGTAATAATTGAATATATTTAGATAGATTTTTAATTGACTTCGTCGAAATAACGTATATATTATTGTAATATTTGCGGCTAATATTAAGTAGATATCGGTAAAATTAATAAATTACTGAACACAACGAGATGTACTTTTTCGTCGTCGTAAGCCGCCGTCGTGCTCCTTCATTTATATATCTACATATAAGTTTTTTCCAAAACCAATATTCATGCTTAATGTGTATTTGTACTTTTTATATGTACGGTAATAATTACAAGTCATCAAAAAAATATGTGTTAAAAGAAATACGTAAGTGCAAAAGTAAAAATAATAAAATGCATCGCAGCAAGTTAACTTCTTTTTTAATAGTTGGGAAACAGCGTTTGTTTCCATTTATTTTGAAGATTTTCTGCAGCACAGATTTTCAAGATTTTTGTTCATCAATGTAATTTTGCATACCTTGTACAACGGTGGACGAGGCACAATTTTCTAACTCTAAACTGGGGTGCATATATTCATTCATGTGAATCAATTAGAGAGCAACTTGTAAAATTCATTTACATCTTGCAAATAGTAGTCTGGCACACATAATCGTTCCTCTTCGTTTTCAGAGGTTTCCCACTTCCGCATTTCGGCAATGTCCGTTACACCTGTCATCACAAGAAGTGTTTGAAGGCCACACTTTCTGCCGAAAAGAATGTCTGTGTTGCCCCTGTAGCGTAAGTGTGCAGAATTATAAAATACATTATTATATTTACACAAGTCATCATATATTTTGCATGTGTCGTGTTGTTTTGCAGAGTAACCAACCTGTCACCAACCATCAACACACGTTTTGGCTTAAGGTTATGCTTTCTTTGAACAAATTCAAAAGGAAAAGAAGCCGGCTTTCCCATGATAATAGGCTCTCTCCCAGCAGCAGTTTTTACAGCATTGACAAATGTGCCGGTACCTGGTGACAGGAAAAGAAAAAATAGCAGCATATGAAATCAAAATTTATCGTTTTGGTTCACCTTAATGGTCAGATAAATATTCTACTCTACCTGGAAAGCATAAGGTCTTAGAGCCTCGAGAAGGAAATTGCTCATCTGTATTTGTAGCTATAAATATACACTTTGGATTAGCAAGGTAACTTGCAGCTTTGAGAATCTTGAGGTAACTAATATGTTGGTCAAATCCTACAATAACAGCACCGACACTTGGATCCATCTCAGACTTTACGTAATAAAAATCTTTTGCATTCCATCTAGTTGATGAAGGTGGCACAGTTTCCGGCTTCATTTTTATAAAGATTTTAAACGACAGAATTTATAAAATTGTATTGGGTTGGATTGAATTCACGAATTCACTTCAAGCTATCATGATACTTTTTACTTACGCCTATCGGAAGATTTTCTATGCCGACTTTGGCAAGCTCTTTGGTAATACCCTCTGTCCCGACGACGTAAACCTTATCTTTAAATCCGAGTTCTTTCAGGTACAACGCTGCTAAATGTGAGGTGCCAACAATTTCATCCTGCAAGAAACAAGCCATTAAAGTTTTAAGAACGCACTTAAACACACACATTCGTGACCAATGCATTTACCACAGTCGCTTCAAATCCTAACTTGTCAAACTTTTCCAGAAATTCCTCTCTCGTGCTTGTACTATTATTAGTTACAAAGAAAACCTTTTTCCCCATTGACCTTAGTTTAATTACGAGGGTTTGGGCATTTTCCAGGGGTTCCATTCCAAGCCATAATACTCCTAAAAGCAAGAATTGTATATACTTTTGTTAGCCCAGTTCAGCAAACAAAGATAAGATAAAAGTAATATACATAAGTTTACATGCTGTCTGTCTCTAAAGCTTACCATCGCAGTCAAACATGACAGCATCAATATTCTCCAGTAATGATGTCAGCTGCTGTTGAGGCAAACTGGACAACTCTACAGCCATTTTCGAATCCTTTTGTTTTCTAATAGAGTCTGATTCCATGATCTTACAAGAGACAAATTGACAAAAGCTGTCCTTCCTGACAAATTGAAAAAGGGGAAGTTTGTTTCGCTCCCAAAATTTTATTAAAGGGAGACCAATTATTTTGGATACTTTTGCCAACAACATGCGTCCAAATACTAACTGATTTGAATGTTGAAGTAGCTGTACAAATGGCAAATTTTACAATTACAAGTGAACCGCTATCTTGTAGAAGAAAATTAAAGACCGTGATATATATTGCCAATTTGCCAACCACTGCTGACACATGCCCAAACGGGTAAAATTTCCAAGTAAATCAACATCTCACACTCACGTGCATGGACATACTTGCGACTTGCGGTTGTGAGCCTACATCTGGTGATCTGGTTTTCTGTGTAGAATTCTGTCTATGATGTGATGTATATGTATCTACTATGTATCTTCCAATTCAATTCAATTCAATTGACTTTATTAGATAGTTTCAAGCATATACATAATAAGACAGACATACTATGCATGTTCATATGATAAATTGATAAGATCGGTTTCAATGGTGCCATGATATCATGATTCTTAATATGCATTGTTATATGTTAAGAAGATGATGTGTTTGGCATTAAAAATCGAAAATCAAAAATGCTCCATCAAATAGCGGATAAATAATATGACGACTTTTCTCATCTAAATCCTTTTCCTCAAAAGACTTCTTGATTTTTATTTTATTGCTTAAAAATAAATCTGACAAGACGAGGTTCATTTGTTTGTGTATTTTTCCGTCATACTCTCTCATATTAGTTTTATCATTGTGGTATTCTGCATCTCGTATTATTATCATAACACTAAATCGTACAATTAATTTTAATGACTTAAATATTTTACTGTAGCAAGCGTGTCTGCCACTAAACTCTAAACAGAAAAAAAATTATAGCTTGGATTTTTATCATGTCCACCATCAAACATGCATCTTCACATTTTTATATACACAACTCACGACTCACAACAAACGCTGTTGATGACATACGAACTCTCTTGTTTTCAATTTCCTGAGGAAATATTTCACTTTACTTGCCACGCAAATTATTCTGTTGTATGATAAACTGGCAACACACCCATATAATGCTCACGATGAGACACACCCGAATTTACACACTAAATATTGCCTACCACTTTATTTCTCTCTTTGACACAAAATACTTCGTTTCTTTACTACTAACCCGCCCAAGTATTGTAAATCTTTAAATCGTTTAAACATCCTACTTTTTGACAGCTTTCGACGTAAAGGAAAAGAGAATAAATCACAAGAATGTCATAACTTGATTTCAATCCAACAAAAGCAAATACAGTTGTATAGGCGGTTGTATACATGTAATGTACATTTGACGACGACATACCTTAACAATAATATTTTCACACTCGCATTTATTCACGATTTAAAACAGAACAAAGAAAACGAGAGAAAACTGGTTGCACATTTGCACATGACACGTGACCTTGCATAGATTAAATTGGGCTTTACTCATCTCCATATTTGTTTTATTTAATTATTTGGCTATTCTTGCAGTTTTCCTGCATTTTTAGAGCAATTTTTATTTCGCTACAGAGTCAGTGTCTACTTTTGTTTTAGTGATTTCAACGCGACAGCGACAGGAGAGAGATAGACGTCGTCGATTGTTAGTCGAAGTTTTATTATTGTTTTTAAACTTAACCTACGTTTTCTAACCTTTATTTTTAGTTAGTACAATGTCGTTTAGTTTTCAATGGAAGTTAGTGCCTGATTTCATTTTGTAAGATTTGTTCCATCACTACAGTATGTAGCTCACTATCACTATCATAAACTGAGATTATTCGCTTAAAAATTAATTTACATTGTTATACTGTTAGATCCTCGTTATTCATTGTTTGCCCAGCCCCAGTAGTCTGTTTTTCTTTTTGCTCCTTTTACTAACTTTCTAAAGTCATTAGTACGTATAATATTACTGTTTTTTCTCACAATACCTAGCTTGAGAGAGAAGGATGCACTAGGCGTACTTCGTTACTAAACGTATATTTATTACTGGAATTTTTCTCCCATTTTCGAGATTATTGCAGCGATTTCGATTTCGACATGTCGGTCGACATTAAATGACATAGAATGTGAAAATAGCTGCACTTGTTGGACACTTTTTGAAATGGAGATAATGCTTTTGGTGGTATTATTTGTTGATTTGGAATATTCATGGACTTTTATAACGCCTATTATTATCAGTAGTACTGTGAGGTGGACATGATTCACCAGTCATAAAGAACTTTACCCAACTCACTCTCCGTTTCATTTATTATTTTAGTCCATTCCGAAGAAAATAATTCACAACGTAGCTATCAAAATTGAGGACTTTGCTAATCCGTCTTCCCCGCAACAACACAGAAAACAAACTAGTGCTATCCCCGAAAATCTAAAAGTGAGCAGCTTAAACCGTTTTAGAAGAATTCTAGCTGTAGTAACAGTATAATTTTGCCACGGCAATAACATATTTCTCATGTCAAACACTAACTAGTCAATTTTTCAATATTTTTGCATAGAAAACAAATAAGAGATTGTTTGTGTTGTGTCACAGCTACAAGAATAAACTATTGTGTTAGATATTAAAACCAATATTAGTTATATTGCATAGTGGAATTGTTACACTAGCTCAGTGTACGTCGCGAGCTAAGGTAGGTTTTTCGTTGCTGGAAAAAGATTGACTTTGCTTTTGCAGTTTACTGCTTGGTTTACAGTGGTACTCGTACAAATTTTCAGGAATATATGTACATCTAAAATAGGAAAAAAGTTTTACAAACTATCTACATGATCATCATCAGTCAGAAAAGGTGCTGTACATGTACGGGTTAGTCTCTTACTTAAACTATTATCCTATCACGTCACACTTGTGGATAATTGCACTGAAAATTAAGTTTTTCCTTTCTTTTGCTCTCTCTCTCTCTACAACACAAAAATAACGACGGCGTTGTGATACTATAGTATTGGAATCTCATAGCTACACAATAACACTTTCTCACGTTTTACGACGAGGGCGACTAACAATTTTCTTGTTGACTGAGATGAAGTTCCGAAGCTCCACTTTTCAAGGAGTAATCGGAAAAATTGCAACTGGACAATTACTGAGAAATCTCTTTGGCGTGGTTCGCAGAACACTTGGCATTGATGCAACAATTTTATCTACGAGGAAAAACATTTTGGGTAACAACGAACAACAAGAGTGGTGGTAGCGAATTTTTTTTGTTAAAAATATATTCCTTTTTCGCAATGTGCTGTGAAAGTGAGCCTCTACCAAAAATGTTTGCCATGTTCAAATTTTCATGTGTTTATGGTAAGTTACGTGTTTTGTCTAGTTTAGTCTTGTGATTTAGCAAGTTTGTAAAAAAATCAATTTTTTGGTGTTGGTTGAGCTCCGAAAAATAGAAAGTGAATAGAACTTGGCAATAGAGACATGAGACATTTGGGGAATATTAGTACACAAATTCGGCTACAAATTTTTACGTGAGAGGGGGTTATCATTATTTGTTTCATTCTGATATTTTATATTTTCCCCCTACTTCGGTGTGAGCAAGCATCAATAATAATTATAGGATTGTTAGAGCTAGGTAAGGTACTCGAATCCCGAACCAAAGGATACAACTTGACATGCAACATTATTTCCACAACCTCCGCATTTTTCATTTTACCGTAATACGTACACTCACAATCTTAACATAATAAATAATAATATTAATCGTAATTATGGTAGTTAATTAACGTATGTCTAATACCAATAATGTTTAACGAACGACAAGAAGTATGACGGAGTAGTCTACTGACGGAATACCGCACTAAAAATCCTTTAATCCTTACGTCAAAAAATAGTGATTAGCGAAAACGTCAACACAGAAAAACGAATATAGTTTAATAATATATGATTTAAATTGTTCTTTGCGAAAACTGTTCTCATCATAAACGTGCAGCGGTTGCTACTACACAAGTCAACATAATCGAAATACTTTTCAGCTTGCTCAGGAATTCTAACATTATAGTGCAATACACATACACAAGGAGATGACACTTCACAATTTTTTCTCTCGCGAGAACATTCTTTAAACGCAACGTCGGCATCCTAAGAATGATGAGGGAGTAATTATGTAACACAGCGTAATTATGTAAATATATTTTTTAGCTAGCTTAAATCATCCTTAGAGCCGAAAAAGTGTTTAATGAACAACTTCCACATAATTTGCTGGGTATAGTCCCACTCGCCCATCTTTTCTTCCTTTGCACCAGCCTTGTTCATCTTCATCCTCAAGTTTTTCAAATACGTCACCTGGAAAGAAGTACCACATTCAATAATACCAAGTTTTATTTTATGATTTCACACACAACCAGTCAAAACAAGATATTCCTTATACCTTGCTTAAAAGTAAGTTCATCATCCTCCGCCCCTTCGTAGTCGTAAAGGGCTCGTACAGGAATGCCAGGCTCACCACGATCCACCAAAGCTCCTTCGTTATTGGAAAACTCGTCCCATTCCTCCTCTTCGAATGGATTGCCCCGCTCTCCTCCTTTCCTGTACATTAAAAATCCCTTACGTGTGGTCATGTCCCGACAACAATGAAATATTACATAGAATATCTCTAATCGTATGTTTCGAATCTTACCCAGAGCCGTTTGGTTTAATTTCTTCTTTTTCTCCTTTCCCTTTGCTTGCTTTCGATTCACTTCCGTTCGTTTTCGCTTTAATTGAGTTTACTTTCGTCATTTGCACTGGTTGCGGCTCCTGTGGGCCTCCAGCCTGTTGATAATAGGTTTCATTTAAAATTCTCAACTACAACACTATTAACATTTTAATTTTATTACATTTAAAAGATCCACTTTCACCACACCAAACCGACTCCAAGAAAGAAACTATCACCCCGTCACCAACAGGTCTACTTGCGTAGAATACGTCAACAATATGCTTTGATCATCTACCACACCATAGCATTACTTCAATTGAACCCACACTATCTGTTTTAACAAGCTTTACTAATACTAAAACACAACCTTTCTCCTACACCACCCCCAACAAACATGAAAAGCCTCATTAATTAATGTCAAACCTACACCTCTACACTTGCACATCACAAATTCTACACAACCTACACACAGTATTCTAGATATATAACGCAATGTCAATACTACTAATAAGAGCATAAACAAACACAAAGCTAATTATTGGACCGAATCATTACATTTCCAACACAGCCCACGACTCAATATAATTAGTATCTAAGATGCAAAAGTAAATTGCCATAAAATTTCAAAATCTGCATTCGCCTTTTTCGAGTTTAAGCCCAAGTTTTCTCCCATTAGTGAAAAAGCTTTAGTTAGGTGAGTGTAATAATTAAACTACGACTACAAGAGTATCAAATATAACCAGTACTTAAAAGCAAGTTATTCTAGTAAGAGGGTTTGTGCAAAGTTTTACCAAACCTGAAAAAAGTCTACTACTTTTAAAAATCATGTGGAAAAAGACGGGAAGAGAAAGAGAGAGATAGAGAGAGAGAGAGGGGGCGGGAAGAGAAAGTAAGAAAGGTGGCTCTTATTGATTGTACTTAAATTCAAGAGCTAATTTTTGTGTTGTATGTCTTACAGGAAGGTCATCCGACACAGGTTTCTGAGTGAGAAGAGTAATCCCGCCTGAGGGGACACTATCCTTTATCCTTGATTTTGTTATATCTCTAAACTCTTCCGAGTAATCCTTTACAATAACAATAACAACAGAACAAAAATACAAATAATTGTACAACAACAAAAAAATCCAATAAAAATCATTATTCATTCATAATCATTCCAACGAAAGTACTAAAAAACTTAAGAAAATCTAGATAGGACATGATATAACATACACATACACGTAGCTATTCCCCATTTACGATAAAAGGCATGCATGTCAGTAAAATATGAATTCCTCTTTTTGTGTTGTTTGGGGAAAAAAGAATACAAACCAATAAATTATATAAACCAGCTGCAGAGGAAGAAGCATGCATAATACTTTTTGTTCTCATGAAGTTCTACGTACATTTTAATGTACATTTATGGATTGCGATTGGAGACTACTACATTTACAACAAGTGGGAAAATATTTGCTGATTGTGTGCGTTTTTCTCACATGAATCATCATCGTTATGTAAAGGCAGAAAAATACCTTTGCAAAATAAAAACGCTGAGATAGCACTTTCCCAAAATTAGTCATCAAATTGAAGACTAACAAGTAAAATTATATCCACACAAATCCACTGGATTGTCTGAGGACGAGAGAGAGCGAGAGAGAGCATACTTGTAAAAATAGAAGAGCTTTAAAAATAATAATAAAATCCATGCATGAGAATCATTGCCAAAAGTGAGAGGAATATAGATAGAGACATCATAAAAAAAATAAAAGTTCCAGACGTCAAGTACGAAACTACTGCACATGTGCGTTATAAAACATTTTTACAGGAATAACTCGTATATTTAGGGTGATGATGAGCATTGAGCATGCCGCTGACTCAATCTACTTTTGTTAAGTATCCCCGTAAAATTAATGATAAATAAAGGCATACCTAATTGTGTTACCCCTTTTGCTCGTTTCAATTATTCAACTTGTCAAGTAATGTTTATGTAAACAATTACATTCCATCATTTTAATCTGTCTTCTTATCGGTTCTCTAATATGCAGCTTTCATGTTAGGTATATGTAGTAACTATACTCATCATTTGTAAACGGACAGGACTATATAAAAAGGTTAGTAAGACTTGTCTTCTCTCTTTATGCGTATGTATATATTTTTAACGAGACAAAAAATAATCCCACAAAATCCCATTTCCAGTAACGGCAAACGCCCATAGTCTTTTTTACGCCGCAAAATTTATGCATGCATACGTACCACCACTATTTTCTCGAGTTTGACGAAATACCACGAGGAATAGAGAACAGTGAAATATGAAGATTGAGAGGATTAGAGAGGAGAAAATAAATGCAAAAAGGGAAATTGGATGATACCTCAAATGTAGGCCAGTTCATGGCCATATTGACTCCATGATTATTTGACCACCATTTCAGATCCTTCATATGGTCTGCATTGCTGATTGTATGGTAAAATTCTTCGTAGATCTGTGGCAATCTGGGAAAGAGAAAAAAAATATTTAAGACAACAGCCAACAACCATCATTAGCACTGAGTGGCTTGTCGGAATGATTGACTTGAGATTGACAGCATTAGACTCGCAAATATGCATGTATAATGCATATCCTCGACTTACTCTGGTTTCTCTGAGATGTTAATACCCTTATGAACTGAGAACATGGCTTCCTTAAAGAATTTGAGCCGTTTTGCCTCCATCTCTTGGCACTTGTCAAATACTTCCCGCATATCTTCAATGTATTTTGGGTTGTAGGTGGTGATTTCTTGTAGTGCACTTTCGTACTTTTCCCTAGTCTTTTGAACTTCCTCTTTACTCTTTGACACACGATCTTGAAGTTTTTTAACCTGGAAGTATTTTAAATATGAAATATTCAATTCTCGCTGTCATCTTGTCCTTACAAAGAAGTAAAAGTAAAAGTTGTCATATTATTACACACCATACTTACCTGGTCTGGTGACAGAGATGTATCGCTCGTCGCATTTCGCTCCAAATTCAGTGCAGACTTTTCATTCTTACATGCATTGTGATAATCCGCCTTGGCTTTGTTCACTTTCGCCAACAGTTTCGCCCAGGGCTTTTGAACTTTTTTGAACATATCCTCCATCTCTTTCCTTTCCTTGAGGTTCATCACGTTCTAGAAGAATGAACAAAACCACTAGTTAGTTACCTATCGCCTTTTCACGGCCGGTGGAGGCCTGTACAATACTTTTGTAATAAATCTACAAGTCCAAGAAGAAGATGACATCAATTTTATAAATATACACATACTTTCTATCAAAAATTAAAACAATTACCTCCTTTGTCCGTAATTGCTAAATAAAACCCGTAATATAGATATTCCTACCTCTTGTAGTTCCCAGGTTCCCAGAAGGAATCACTTGATGCAATGAGCATCCCATCTTCACTGTGATGCGACATGCTTTCCGTCACCTTCATTATTGACACAGTAAAAGCACATGAAAATCAAAACACGTCCCTAATTATAAATCTTGATGACTCTTTCAAACAACCACTTGTTTCACTTTTGCCAATGATGTTTCTTTTTTCTCAATCTGACTTCCACTATGTATTCCCTACACTGTGCACCCTCCAACAAAATATCGTCACACTTGACACTTGCAACAAACAATTTTCAATTAACCCTATCAGCCCCAAGATTCACAGTGAAGGACAAGCAACCAATGAATGAATATTTTTTGTTAGCAACCAGTGAGTAATTTTTTTCCTCTTGTTGCTCTTACTCAACAATGACATCCGTTCAGAGAAGAAAGAAAGAGTGGACTAAAACTTCCCCCACCCATGGGAGATAAGAATCGTGAAAAAAGAGGATTTCAGTAGTTGTTTCAGTTAGAACGACGTAAAGGTTGAAAGTATGTATATGGATATGGAGAAGGATAAAAAAGCCCACACATCAGCACACACACAAACTCACTCTCATATCCCATCATATTCATATTACGGCATTTTTATTGCATATGCTTAATACAAAACCATGAACATTTTATGCATGCCCACATACCTAGCTAAGATAAAGCATTACGTTCATTGGGATTTTTGCAGGATGATGATGATGATTTTCTGCTGATGGTAGTGATTGTGTGATGATATTACTTTACTCCTCAACTTGGGCTCATCATCTGGCTGACTGATGGGATGATGTATATGGCATTGCATTATATTCTATATTTTATTTTATTCCATTGCATTCATTATCTCAAGCGTAACGTGAGGGTTAAAATGTTAACCCTATATATGCAAACTTTTGCACATTCATGATGTTCTAGAGAAGGCGCTATATTTTGCCTTTGCCTCTAATAACCATGACCATTATTATTTAACCTCGTCTCAGACTTCTATAAGCGGTGATTTACCTGAATGATCATTGTAATAAATGGATGGGATGATGATGATCATGTGTGTGCAACTTTATGCTGTTCTCCTAACTTCCAATCCTATATTCCTAGTTCCTTACATATTTAGCCACGGAACAAGGAACAACTTAACAGCACGCACATTCTTTTATAGACAATGAATCCCATAAAAATTATAATTATTCTTTTCTGACTATATTGAGAAAAGTGGAATTGGTAGGGCTTTAAATTCAATTCACTTTTTTTATCGTTGTAGCATATCCATGTGAGCTTAACATTGCAAAATATCATTATCATGCTTGATGCTCTCGTAGGAAAACATTTAATCGGTATGTATTGTATGCACTGGAGGATGGAAATGGTAGTTGAATAATAAAAATTGTACGATTTCCTGCTTGACTTAAGTTCAGGGTTGGAGGAAACAATGAGCAAAAGTAAATTACAAAATATGGCCAGGTTTTACGATTGCCTTCCAATAAACCGTGTGAAGCCACAGTAGCCTACAATAGTTTTCTCATGTATGTCCTGTCAAGTTAATTTGTTTGCATTCTCCTGGATAGTCTAAGTTAATATTTGTATATACGTGTGAGTGAGTTTTTCCCAATTATATCCTAATTCGCACTAACTGCAGTACAAGTACAAGTGTAAAAAAGAGAGAGACATATAAATAGAATAGATGATGACTCAGTGTTTACTTACAAGTCACAATTCCTGGTTAACCCGTGAATTAAAAATATAATATTCTTTTCCGAATAACTCAACTCTTCTATCCTTCCTTGAGGAATAGTCACAGTCACAGTTCACAGAATTAAAACCATTTACAGTTCTCCTTCTTCATCAGTCACGTCATTAGTAGGGGGATTGACGTTAGCGGCTAGCGGCACATTTAACATTCAAATAATGTTTTGTCAATTTCGCATGTCCCCACTCTCAACCCACATCATCACGTTAATTTTTGTCCCTTCCCATCCATTCACTTTTTTGATGTGTGATGAAACCCACATTTAATTGCAACATTATTCCCCTTCTTACACCCTCGTCATCTTTTCTCCATCTTCATTACGAAAACTGTTCTCAACACAGATGTGTTCACATTACAACACTTTTGAATTCAAAAACACACTTTTTTTGTTTTTTGTTGATATATTTCCTCAAGTCAAAAAGCAATCAACACAAAACTTCTCAATCAAGTTTTCACTTTTTTCCCCTTGTCCACCGCCACTAGGGAAAATCATTAACTAATCATTCTGTCTACATGACAATTTGCCATTTTAATATCACTTTTTAGTCACAAAAACCTAACGGTTGTCAACATGATACAAATCCTATCCAACAAGAATTTCTCTCCCATCTGAAGAAACACCGACACCACTCTCTTAACCCCCAACTTTCCAAGTGTATATAACGGTATCCGGTTGTCCGAATTGATTTATATATTTTGCAGTAGCGTCAACTATATTGTAATATAAAATTATAATCAAATCATCATCTCTCACATTGCTACTTCTCAAAAACAGAGAAACACATTCCCATCATCCCATATATTATATCAATAACAACATTTTTTATTAAATTAACAACCCAGAGTGGGTGCTCAGTCACCCAAATAAAAAAAAATAAAAAAAGCAGGACTCACCCAAAAACAAGATAGATTGTAAGAAAGGGTAGCTCCTCTAATTTCCTACCTATTATCATCATCCCCATGTTATTTATCCTCCTCTCTCTGATCGTCGTTGTAAAATAGTTGTACTCTCAACCACACTCTGCCAATATAGTCCTTTTCACTTGCAACCCCTCGTCTCTCTTGTAATACCAATATAATTCCTTTTTTTATTCCTTAATACAATTACCGACTTGTCTCTTGACTTGACTCGGTAAGTGTGTTGTTGTACGTGTATGCGTTAGCGAAATCAAAGGACTCTCTCAGAGAAACAGGAAGAATCAGCCACTCGGTCACGGTCATCGGCTACTAAAACTCGGCTCACTTGACTATTTTATATCTCGCCAAAATACTCCTTTTTTTCTCTCTTCCAACTTACAGTCAGTGAACCAACCAACCAATACAACAATAATATCCACTAACTTGACTATTCTCTTCTCTCCCTGTTTAAAAAAAAGAAGTCTTTCAAGACTCACAGAAGAGAGGGAGGGAGGGAGAGAGAGAGAGAGAGAGAAGCATTTTTTTATGTTTTTTATCTCCCGAATATCAGCTTGTTTAAGTCAAATAGCAGTAAAGAAAGATGATGATGAACTGACTGACTGGCTCCTGATCTGACTGATGATGATGAGGAGGACACACGGTGTATTTTATGTATACCAGAGTTTTTAGTTGTTGGAGTGCCGAGAGTGTGCTGAGATTGAAGAATATTGAGATATGAAAAAAAAGCCAAAGAGAGAAGACGAGGTGTATGCTTTTCTCTCTCTCTCTCTCTCTTCTGGTTTTTTTCTTTCGTTCTGGCAATATCTTTTCTGTTCTAGAGAGTGGCTATATGTGTTGTCCTGCCTTTTTCGCTCTTTGCCTCGGTTTATTTTTATTATTTTATATTATTTTGTTATTGTCAAATGGATGTTTATATGCTTTGCTTTGGTTTTATTTATTTTTTGTCGAAGAGCTGATTTTTTGTTGTTGTGTCGTACCAAGTATCCTAGATAGATTGTCCTTTTGCTAATAATTGTATATAAATCTTTGTATGTGTTTATATATAGAAAATACTTGTGTGTGTGTGTGTGTGTGACGTTAGAAAATGAGAGAATTTGCGAGAGAGGAAGCTTGTAAGGAATCCTTATGAATGAAATGAATTTCTTTTGCTACGAACCCTATTCAATATTATTATCCCATCAGCATTCTATTGACCATTTGCAAATTCTTGCATGGTATTTCTCTCTCACTCACTCGCGTTCCCTTAAGAGAGTGAGGATTTTGAGGGAAGAAGTGAGTGGAATCTAATGAAAAGTAAATAGATAAGACATGAGTAAGGAATGTATTTAACAAACCTTGTTTCTCTTTTGAGAGAGTGAGAAGCTTTTTAACTTCTCTCCTACTTCTTTCGCTATTCTTGTATTTTTTTACCGTTTCCAATGTTTGCAACCATTGCGTTGCATCGAGAGAGGAGTGTTGTTGTGTAGGAAAGCCACCTCTCTCTGAAAATGAACGAGGAGGATGATTGATTTTGTGTTATGGTAATAGGATGGCAATGTAATGGTAATTCACAGAGAGAGAGAGAGAGGAATGCATTCTGAAGGCACGTACGTTACGTAGTGATATTATCCTGATAACGTTGGAGTGAGTACACACGGCGCATTAGCGTTGCATGTCATGTCATGAAGAATCCCAGTTATGCCATGTACAATTCACTTGCTTCTCCTTACTGTTTTTTTCGTCTCATCTCTTGAATCTTTTTAAGCCTGTCTTCACAGTCAGCCAGGCCTTGAGCCAAAAAAAGAAGTATAGTTGTGAGTCCCACCGTTAGCGTACAATGTAGACAAATAGTAGAGAAAACACGGGCGAGATAAGGCCTTTCGCTCTGTTCTCGTTCCCATCGTCCCGTCCCCTTTTGCCGTTTTTGTCGTGGAGAGTAAATAATGAGTGGGGCTTCATGCTGCAAGGGTCTGTTGTTCTGTGTAGAGAGAGAGAGGTAAAAAATAGTATGTTTTGTTGGGATGGATAAGCGTTGTTGGGAGAGAATAGAGACTAGGCTTTGCCTGTGCGAGTATGGCCATTGCATGTAACAGGAGGATGAGTAAAGGGAAGCGTAAGCAAAACCAAACTTTCATGTGCTTTACGGTACTGAAGCTAGTGTGTTTTGGAGAAAGAGCTTTGAAAATGAGTGGGGCTGTGTGTAACTGTTGCTTATTGCTTAGAATCAGAAATGGGCATGTTTGGGAGATACATATTTGGAATTTTGGAGGGATTCTATAATGGCTTGAAGGTGACGACAAGGGAAGTATTTTGGAGCTTGGGCAATATTTTTTCTGCTATACAAGGCTATTCTTGTAAACTAAGGGCTCGCTTGGAAAGTGGGAAAGCAAGATCAAACGTAGAATTAGCCTTGGATTTCTAGTGAATTTGTGAATTGCATTGTATAGGTGTAGAAGTAAAAAATAAACATATAATCGAGAAACTGTTTATTTGAGTAGATTAAAGTAGATTTCCATAACTATAATAAATATAGCACACGTTATCGATTTTTAAACGTGAAATGCCCAGCTCTGCTTTTCATGCTTTTGCTTTATTGAACGAGTGTGTATTACAAGTCGAGGTAGAATGCTCGTGGCATTTCTACTCGATGCAGAATCTTGCAATATCGTGTGCAACATTACATGAGTACCACCATGTCTAGTCAGCATATCACAGTCAAAGCTTTAGCTTTACTGAAGCATACGAGGAGACGGAGAATTTAGAAGAGCCCCTCCTCTTATATGTCCCCTCATACATGTATTTGAATCCTGTTCTGGTTTTGCTGTGCAAGTTGCAAAGCAGATGAGACAATACATGAACACCATGAGTTTTTTAATACCAACTTGGGTACATTTTCCAACTCGTACCCGTATCATGTTTCGTTGCATGCCGATGATGCCAAGTAAAACAGCGTTTGAAGGAATGAGGTAACACGGAACGAGTGTGAGGAGAACTGAACCATCCTCATCGAAAACATGAGCTTTCGGCTGACAATAATAACAATCACTAGAACACGCCAAATTCTTCTTGTGCACAACAACACAACGCGAGCAACATTTCATGTGAACTTTTCACCTTGTCATAGAAGCTGTTTGGTATTTATGTCTCTCATCATCATATCATCAAGATTCGCAAAAATTCTCACTCGCTCTCCTCACCTGCCTGCCACACAAGGCAAGGATATTAGTACCGTGTTGAATACCATTATTTATTCATCATCCTCGTCAACAACGTAAGCAAGTACCGAATTTTATTCATTCATTCACTCATCCATCGCTTTTTGCTACCAAACCAATCATTATCATTAGGCGAAGGCATAACTAACAAATTCTATGCATAAAACATAATGTTTGCTGTCGTCTCTTGTGCTTTTGTGAGCTTATGTATGAGCTGAAAAAAACATTTTTTGACATCACGTTAATCTATATGCAGGTTGGAGTGATTGATTGGACTGGTAAAGACTAAACACCTTCAACTGCCACCTGGCTGGATCTGAGAAATGAATAGAATGAGGATATATCCAAAAGTTAATTAGTATGCGGTGCCAACCAAGAAGTAGCAGGCAGATGAAGGTGACTCTGTGATTAGCATCCCTTTTGTCGGAAAGCAAGTTACCTGGGATTACTGGCAAGTGTCATTCGACATGTCATCCATAGCTATGGAAGATGAAACATTGAGAACTGCATGTTTGAAAATGATATCGTCAACGTCATCCGCTTCCTCCTCAGCTACTCCTGTTTCACTTTCAAGTAATGGGCATTGCAGTATAAATCAAGGGGGGTTGGGACCTGTAATGGAGATTCGTGAAATTGCTAGCTACTGCAATAACTGTGTAGGAGCGGAAAAGTACTATCATCATCCTGGAACGCCTCCAATTGTTCATGCAAATGCAGGAAGACATTCAGCAGTTTATCATCCACAAGTCTTTTACACTCCGCCGCCAACTGCTTATCCATCAAATAGTGGTGCGGCACCACCTGCGGAATGGAGTTGTCCTCCGAATTCTACTGATTCATTTTCTCATTTTATATATCCCCATCATCCGCAATATCCTCCACAGCCACCGCAGCATCATCATCCTCATGATTACAGCAATTTTCTTGGGATCCCGTCAAGTTGCTATGAGACTGATATCATTATGATGGGTGCACCTCCCCCTCCTCAAGTGGGAAATACATGCGATCCTAGTCATCTTCCACCGCCAACATTAGCCGGCTCCTTTATGTTTCCTCCAGCTGCTTTTGAAACTCCAACCTTACCATTAGTTACTGCACAGCCACAAAAGCTACCTTCAGATACGTCGTCTACCTCAGCTAATGATGATTCTGATGACATTGGAGAAGATGATGACGACAGGCAAGTTATCAGTATCGAAGATGATGACAACACTGGGGCAAGCATGGAATCTGATTCTTCCTCGTGGTGTGCTTTATGTAAAAAGCCTGCTACTATCACTATCTCAAATGCTACTTCAGCACATCATTGTTCGTCTCCGCAGTTAGCCAAAATATTAGAAAACATTGATGACGACGAACTAGATATTTCTGTTTGTTCTGGCGATATTGAGATTGGGGGCATTGAGGATGAAATGATGCAGGCTGAGCAAATCAGCTTCAGAATTACTTTTCCCAGACTTGCACAACTTATCGGTGTTTCTTTAACGCAACTAGTGTCCACTAATCCGCATGATTTTGACCAATTAGTAGCCTTGTGTTCGAAATGTCAAAAGCTTGTTGTTATGGCAGAGTCATTGGAAAAACAGTTGAGCTCTGTGTTATGCAATCTTCGACAAATAGTTGGTTTTGAAGAAGAACATCAAGATGGTTCCCAATCCAAACCTCTCTCTTTGTCCACGACTTCCACACAAACAGATAATCCTAAATCACCTGACACTACTAACTTAAGGACTATTTCCATAGTTAAAGATACTTGTTCGTTATTCAGCTCTGTCATTTCAGAAGCGAGACCTGAAATAGATCCAAACAGGATAGATTACTCACCGTCAAAGGCTGACGCATTTCTTTGTCACGGATGTGGACGGACATTTAATTGTGGGAGAAACCTTGGCAAGCACATCCGACGACATCATTACAAGGAAGGGAATGAAATGCTTCATAAACTACAATGTTCCAGAGAAGACTGCTTAACAACCTGTTCTGACAACACTGCTCTCCAAACACACATGCAAGTTCACACCGGAGACAAGCCATATTTTTGTGGAGCTTGTTTGAAGCTATTCTCAACGAAATCGAATTTAACAGCCCATGTAAACTCAGGAAGTTGTAAAGGGGATCAACCTACCAAAAATCCTGAGCATGATTCCAGCCAAAAACGAATCCGATGTGAGAAATGTGGACTTCAGTTCAGAAATGAAGTTAGATTTAAAAAACACACTCAATCCCTTGGTGGTGTTTGTTCCCCATCAAAACTGTTTCCGTGTGATATTTGCAAAAAATTATTCGTCAAAGCTTCCGAGCTCCGTGCTCACGTCGTGATTCACAATGGGAAAAGATCATTTCCATGTGACATTTGCGGAGTATCTTTTACAACCAAAGGGAATCAAATTGTTCATCAGAGAACCCATTTTGACAAGAAACGATTCAAATGTCACCATTGTGATAAATCCTTCACTCGGAATCTTTCTCTTCAACAGCATATTAACAATTTGCATGATAAAGATACGGCGAAATAAAAAGTATGTTTTCATAATGATAAATGATGGCTCAGAAAATAAATATTTTCTAAATTAATTTTCAATTATTAATACCGATTGTAGTTTCCTATTACCATAAAAACCACTTATCTTACGAATTCATCAGTTGCGATTAGCCAACGAAGAAGAAGATGCAGAGATTTGACATATTATGCGAAGCGAACTGATGATAACATTAGGTTTACATACATAGCCCTTCTCCACATCATTGAGAAATGAGGTAACCGCCAAGTTTAAACCTATATTTTACACTTTTCATGAAAGAATCAATTCCACTATGAAAAGGGACTTTCCAATTTTGCACTTTGTGTTGCTGAGGTTGCCATACGCACGGTTCCATTCTCGGTGTGAAAAAGCATAGCTAAAAGTGGTGGAAGGTCCCAAGCTTACCAAAGTGGGTCCACACCAGTATCTTACCATATTGGGTCCCCACCATACCAAAGTAGGTCTCCACCTTACTAATATACAACTATGGGTCTACAGCTTCGTTGGATATATAGGCGGGGCAGTAAACTTTATGGTTTTCTGGACCAATCTCGACGAGTAGAATTTTTTTGATTTCTTACAAATGACTTTGACATTACAAATTTCCAAAAAAAACTAACCGATTATAA
>JAHZNA010004464.1:0-24732 GCA_027743935.1 Sinodicranocentrus sp. ZH6 | reverse complement strand
ACGGCCATACGACTCCACCACGAAGGCCTGCTCTTCGAGTAAGGTTAGGTTATGATATTATTTGGTTATAGTAAGCATAAAAAAGATGTAACTGATACGCTAATTTTTACTGGAGTGGTCTGAGAAAATTATAACCAAATAATTGTTATCACATTTGTGTATTAGTGGCATATTTATTTTCCATTCTGGCACTTTGTTATGAGGGCAATTGTCGGAGTCGGGCAAATGACGCTCTGGAAGTTGTTGGTCGGGCAATTTAGAAGTCGGGGAGTTTTGGTCGAGGAAAAAGTGGTCGGGTAAATACAGTCGGGCAAAGGACGTGGAACCAGTAAAAGACTTTCGTGGAGTTACAGTAAATAACTCAATCTTGTCATATATTTGAAAACCAAGCAATGGATCCAGCTCGAGCCAATGTCATCTCTAGAGTAATTTATAAGTGAATGCAAATTATCTTAAATTATCATCTAACTAATATATAGTGAGATGTTACAGTTACAAGCGTTCACTGCAGAGCTGATTGAGCTAACGCACCAGCGTTACGTTTGTACAAGTAAATAGCCTAGTACGTTAGCTGCCGCTAGGGAACTTCACTATGACTTACCATAGTTAACTTTGAGAAATTGAATTCAAAAATTCAGAAGGGAACATCTCTTTGTCTTCTGCAAACAGCCCAGTAAAAGTTTCTCCCGTGGATTTATGTTGCATAACGGAGTCTTGTAATGTGATTCGTATCAGTTCTGCAAAAATGAAAAAAATGATAGCCAATCTATGTGTGTTATATGAATATTATGTAGTTATATGTATTTACAGAGAAACATTCAAAATTAAATTACGAATTCATGTATTCAAGTACTTTCAAGGCCATAAAAACTAGGACAGGATGACACACTGGTTCCCATTTCTTTATCACAATTTTCCATAATTAACTCCTCCAGCAGAGGAAAACCTTGCCACATGATTGCATAATCTTCTTGATCTGCATTCCAACCAAATAATGACAGTTTACGCAAGTTTGGTAAGCCTCTTACGATCCATTCAAGAAGCAAATCTTTAGGTGTTGCCTTTCGCTGCAGAGGATTTGGGAGATCCGTAAATGTAATTATCAAACTTGTCACAGTCTCATAAACTCGTACTTCCGTGTTTTCGTCATCCATTAAAATCATTTCTGTATCGTAAAAAAAGTGCGACAACAAATTGTTTAAGTCTCTGAATCCTCTTGCTCTGCAATACTTGTCTTCTGCAGCGTCATAATCGTTAACTCCCACGTCTACGGTAATGTCGATTTCCTTTAAATTTGGAAAGACTTTTGGACCATTGAAAACACAACTGTAGTCTAAATTTGTGCTGATATCAGATGCCAGCATTGAGATCCTTTGGACTGATGGAAGACACTCGGTGACTAAACAATTGAAATTCCTAAATGAAAGAATGCACTCACTCACATTTTTTGGGAGATCATACATTTGTGTCAGAGAACTAATTCGAATGAACTGAAATAGATTCGCGTTCAGGTTTAAATACTTTACGCCAAAATCATTTCCTAATTTTAACAAAGCTATTGCATTTTGCGAATCTTGTGGCCAGCTATCATTTTGAAAATCACAGAACTTTAATCGCTCTTGATTTGACTGCTGCAAGCATCTATTCCGGATGACATCACAAAACATTCCGAATTCACCCCGCCCCCTTCCGTCGTCAAACGCTTGGAAAAAATATTTTGACGTGTTGGGATAACCAAGGTAGTGAATTTTGTCACAGAACGCTATCAAATTCCAAACATAAACACCCATTGGTCGTTGGAGGACAAGCGGTAGATGTGCAGCTCCAAATTGGTCATTTTGAGGTTCCGGCAGAGCTCTAACATCTCCAATTTTCAGAGTTCTTAAGTTTTTAAAATTTCTCGGGAACACAGTCATCACGTCACCTTCTGAGGAAATTGAGATTTTGTCTATTTGCAGCTCTACAATGTTGGCAAAGCTTTCGCAAAATTGGAACTCTTCCTTGGTTTTGCAAGTAAAAAATCGGTTCACACGAAGCTGACAAATGGATGAAGAATATAGTTGCAGAAATTCGGGCAAACTTGGATCAGAGAACATGTTGCAGTCATCATTTTCTATGTAAACGTTTGTGATGACATGTGGAGGTCTCTTCTCTAAAAACTTTGTGAAAGTCTTTCTTCCATGGTCTTTAATTATGGTTACTGGAATGTGTGACACAAGACTACTGCTCTCTATCCAATTCTGCATGGTTTTGCAAACCATCCTAAGATTGAGTTGGTCGTGGAGCGTCAGTTGACTTAAAATTTTCACTCTTACCTAAGGAAATTCAAATATCAAAGCATGGATTTTGTATTATGTATGCAATTAACAAAATTCGTATACTTCTAGTTGGATTTTGTTAGCTTGAAACAATTTACCACGTAAGGAATAAAAAGTATCGAAACACATGATTCAGTTTCCAACCCCAACTGCGGATTCATGATCCTGAGTTCGGAACAAATGAGGCAAGGCAACCTTAACGGCCAATTTTCGTTTGTAAATGTATCCGTTTGAAGTTTTGACTTTTAACGCTTGTAAATGAGTAAAATGCTCCCAATAGGATCTACGCCTCTGAGCTAAAATTTTGACCTAAAAACTGAAACTGCAAATACTGCACTGCAGTGAATTTGAGGTGGATTAAGTTTCTTATGCTAATTACGTCTGACCAATGTTAAAGTCTGTAATTTTGTGTTCCTCGTAGTTGGTATATATCAATCGCATTGACATTCATGTTCGGTGGTATAACCTCTAACCGTATAAAATGTTCTGTATATATGTGGTCTATCTTCGCAAATGAGACAGATTAAATAAATCGAGTCGATCCCACCATTCCATGACATGCTTTGTGGGTGCAGGTCATTTATGATTGTGATACAGAATGAGCTCATTCATGATTAGTGAATTTGCTGTGCAGATGACGAGAATTTTCTTTTTATACTTTGCATACGTCACAAAGAAAACCTAATTGTAATATAAAGGCATACAGGGTTTGATTTTTTACTTCATGCATCATTTTTCTGCGTACCACATTTTGGCTATCACAATATTAGATAATCAAAACAAAAAAAACTGTAGGCAATAGTAGGCATAGGCTTCTCGACTCGAGTTGTTAACTGCTTGCAGAAGGCCTTTGTTGCCCATGCACGAGCCAAGAAATGGAAATCATGCAGGCAGGACAAAGTAACTTGTCAAGAGTTGTTGTCAACCTTGAACTTACATATACATACATCCACCATCCACCGACCACCACACACAGATTTGTCTTCAGTTTCACTGATTTTAGATACGATACGAATCTAAATGTACGCATAACTAAACAAGTAATGGATACGTTTGAAGAAACGTGCTCAATTTGCGTATTTGCTTTGTGTACTGTGTAGCAAGGCAGTGATCATAAATTTGTGAACTGTGATGATATTGTGATTTTGGCGGAGCCGCAGAATACATTTGCGTTATACTTTAGTTGCACACTTGTTCTCATCATCAATCATCACATCAGCATCAATTGATGTAACAAATTTCATAATTACTATTTCTATCTATCTGCATTGGATATGGGTTTCCATATCCATCCACAGTCAAATGTACAAAAGCGAATGATACGCTAAGCAAAATAATATTGTTGATCCATATTATTCGCTACAACGCAAAATATATGGAACAAGAGATTTACCATATCACACTAAAAAACTCATCGTTGCTTCCTAATTATGTAAAATAGGAAAAAATTAAACCCAAAGTACCTTAGCTCCGTAATGAGTGAACGTTACACAAGGAGTTTTTATGTAAAATTTACAAATTAATCTTTCATTGGATGCATTCTTGAATGTTCTGAGATTATGAATATTTAAGAGCATGAATTTTTAAGAACAAATTCGTAACGTTCAGCTTCCAATTTGAAGGTTTAAGTGCATGTTTCGTTTGCATCTTTTGTAATTAGTATTTTAGAAGTGCTGAATAGAATTATACATTTTATTTATTGACAAATTTCATTTAAAACAATAATTTATGCAAATGTGTGTAACCAATACAGGTATCTAATTTATTAAAGCAATAATTTCGTTTGTAGCAAAATTAGTAGAGAAAAAAACTTTGACAGGACATCCAAGTTTAATGCATATTTTTATAGAAATAATTATAAAAAGTTTAGAAGACTGAAATGGCGCGTCATTAGTTTGGTTAGTAGAACTTGTTACTCTGTTAAAATTCTTGTCACAGGTCTGACATCAGGAAAATATTCTTGTCACTGTCTGTTAGTAATTTCCGCTGCATATCTGTATAAAGATCACATACACGCAACACAATCATCATGTCAAATACTAAATGCGTGCTAACCCCACATTCCATAAGTGCTTTCTGGTAGATACACTCACAGTGGGATGTTGCAATTAAAATTTACAAAAGATAGTGAAAATTATGTACATACATTTTGAACAGATTTTAGTATACACCCTTTCACTGGTCCAAATGAAGTACAATTATCGGATGAACTTAATGGCAATACTACAATATCATAAAAGAGAGGAACAATTCGAGAAGCTTTTCAATAAATTTTATGCACATGAGCTGTTAATGTGCAATATGTAAATGTGTCCGTTAGTTATTTATTTGATAAGTTTGCACTTACTACTGGCCTTGGCACATCCTCTTACAGCCTTCTTCACTTGCCAATGCGCGATTGGTGGAAACAAATCTATAACGACTGTATCAATACCTGATGTGAACATAAAATCGTCTCCAATCTACAAGAACGTTAGTAAATATGATTATGATCCCTAGTTTTGTTTTTATTGGAATTTTACTTGAACTCCACCATTTGGCTATGATAGAATTAGAAATGCTTAGGAGGATTTTAGGATATGGAAACGAGCTGGACTTACCAATCCCAAAAACTTCCACATACACGCGGTAAAACACTAAAAATGACCATGAGTAAAGTGAATATGACTTAATAACACATACATGACTCCGACTCACTTAGAAATGGAAAATTAACTTTAGCACTTAAATACAAACCAGAGATCTTCCTGCGTGAGGATCAGTAGTGTTTGTGTCATTCTTTCCTTCACCAGTTTCCTCTTCACAGTGTTCCGTAACTTGAGTGAGCTTTTCCATTCTCATATTCTGTCCTAAGCATTTGGGAACTTGGCTTGAATTTAAACTTGATATTCCTGATCCAGTCATTCCCCACATTCCCATAGTCTTCGGCGTAATGCCAAATTTTTCTTCCCCATTAGCAGGCTGTTGTTGATTAGCAGATTTTAACAGCTCTCCAGGTCCCTCTTCATTACAGGTCTGAGCAAAAACATGGAATTAAATTTTCTAATCTTCGAGTTTAATTTTATCAAAAAACTTTATGAAACTGACCACTAACTCCCAAATTAGAGCGATGCAAACGTAAACCATTAATGTAGGACGTATAAGTAGCGATATTCTACACGCTAGAGAACCCATAATTTAGGGATTTTTATTTTAAATTAGTTCAAGAAACAATTAAGTTTTTCGAATTTTAATGAAATCAAATGAAGGACCTTTCTGTGTTCTGTTGTTTACTATATTTATGACTGATAAAACTTTTTACAGGAACTACCAGGTTAAGCAAATTCCAAAAAGAAAACCTTTGATTTATGAAACACGGCAACATGAAATGAACGGAATAATTTTTGAATACCTATATAGCTACATGAAGGTATGTAATCAAATCACTAATCACTCATCTCTCGTCAACCAACATCAACTGTATACAATAAACCTATTGTTAGCACAAATAGCTCACATGAACTTGGGATGGAAATTATTTTAAGTTTCTTTGTTGGGCAAGAGCAGTTTATGTTGTTAACAGATTGCAAAATTTGATAAGGTTGAGTTGAAATTGAAAGCTTAAAAAATCATATCGTGCTACTATTACTCATATCAGATGCTCATCGCGTTTCATAGGAGGATGTTCTCAGCATCGTAAACAGGTTAAGTTAGGTTGAGTTGTCGTTTTCAGGTTTTTACATGGAACAAACTATAGATCTAGTACACAATTTAATAGTTTGCATCATATGATAATTTCCTTTAAAGACCCAAAATGTTTACATGTTATTAGAGCACAACAATAACGAATAATAATAGCTACGATCTACGATTATCAAAACAATTGGATAGGAAAAGTTAATCGTATGACCAGGACAGGATAATATGAAAATAAAATGTGCAGCAGTAACACACGCACAAAAGCGGACATCAATATAGAAGTGGAAGGCAGAATTGTTCATTTCTTATACAATGAAAATATAAAAAAAATCAACAATGTTTATTACTATTACTATAAGTCTACGCATATTATACAGATAAATTAAAATTACATTTGTATTCAAGTCTTCAAAATTCAAAATTACTATACTATATACACATCTTGTTAACAGCTATGAGCTCCAAACAATTTTCGAGACGGACGCAAAGAACATATTTACTCAAAAATTTACATGCTGACACATAGCTAATCATATTAATTCTATAAAGAATTGTTCGGGTGTGATCAATGAGATAAATTATCAACAAATACATACTAACACAATGCAACATATAAGGTGTAAATCAACAATGACTGTATGTATACTACATTAACATAAGTCGTTTGGCACTACCGTCTTTAAATACCATATCTAGATAATAAAATGTCATTCCGATACACATTGGCAATCATGGAAAAGGGATATCACTTAATCTAACTAAAATCAAAGTCTCATTTTACGTTTGGAAATGTCAGAATCTCAAACACATCATCTTCCATTATGCTAATTTTAGAAAGTAAGATGAAACGTTATTAACTCATTACAAACAGTTAGACAATTTTACATTTTTTAAGAATGTATTTAATTCCCAGATTTAGATTGCTTTCATTCATGTGCGACTTTTATAAGTTTGTTCGTCCGGAGAAAAATTAATAAAGCATGAAGATGTTAGCTACAATTTCCAAACAAATGTAGCATATTAATACAAAAATATGGTGTAACCCATTGAAAGTTTTCTGAATTCTGCTATTTTTTCCTTACAAGTACGGTAGTCATTAATATGAGACTCGGTTAATTTAATTTCATTCTCTTTTCTCTTCTAGAGTTTGTGATACTTCTAGTAATAATTGTAGAGTTTTCCATGGATGGTGGGTCAATAGAAGCGTTTGTCCTCATCCAAACAGCCTAAAACCATAATAAAAGTACGTGAATAATTCAAAATTATTATTTGCAATTTTAAAATTTCCTAGAATAGGTTTATCCAAAGAAAATGATAATGATGGGTGCTTCCGTTCTTCATATCATATCAAGAGGAAGAGAATAATAATGCCATTCTTTCTTGTTAGTGACGTTACTTTACAACTCACAAATTGCGAATTATTACATGCTTGCTTAATTGCTTACATTACAAATTCAAAATAATTGAAGCCTCACCGTTTCACGAGCTTTTCCTTGATAGCACAGAAAAGGGGAATGAACTAAGCCCATTCTCGAGAACACCTTCATTCCTAAACCTCTACGACTTGTAAATCCTGGCATATCTTCAAGATTGTTCAGCTCAAGAAATTCCAATTCTAAAAACGTTTTCAAAAATTTTAATTAAACTAAAAAAATATGAAACCATACAGGAATAAAGTTAAAAATGTATAAATAAAATAAAGAAATGAGTCAAAGTATTTCCTACTTTTGACTTTAAGTAGATACCTGGCAGTAAATTATAATTATCCGGATTATTGGCACCTCCATTTCCTCCCATGAAGCAAGATGCATTCAAACTGTAACAGCTTTGGATGGTTAACACCTTTAGATGATTAAACCCTGTCCACAGCATTTTGTACGTTTCTGGACTGACATCCCAGCCAACAATTCGCAATTTTTGCAACTTGGGTAAACACGCTATTATGAACGGCAAGGTCATAAAACCGACAGTATTAGCTGGTTTTTGATCTGGAAATACTGGATCCTTATATGTAATAGAAAGTGCCTTTACACAGGCGTACGTAGAATTTCCTGGAAAGAAAAACCTTAAGACTTGGTCAGCTCTAGGGAAGCAGACATTATTAAATGTAGAAGAATACAGAGCTAGGGGACGTCTCTTGTCAAATCCAATATCAATAATTATCTCAATCTCTTTTAAACTGGGCAATAGCTGTGGTCCCTTTTCGCGTCCAACAATACACTCATTTTGAATTAGTGATGCTTTGATGACTAATTGCTGCACACCAATAAATGTTTTGTTGACTAAATACGTCGAAACGAAAGAGTATATGGAATTTTTCTGTGCAGCAAACGGACCAATTCCATTTCTATATACCTTCGTGTTTACATTATGAAATAGAACTTTCACTCTACTGCCAATAATCAGCAAAAGCTCTATTGACATTCTATAACCTCTTAAATAGTTTAAGTCGCATTGCAGCGGACGCAATCGCGCTGGATGCGCCCTTCTTGCCCGCGCATTGAAGAAGTGCCCAAGCCTAGCACAATCAAATTCCAAGTCATCCAAAATATACTTGGGCGAAACAGGCACTCGAAGGAAGTCCAGATTTGTACATGCGTCCACGAGATCCCAAACACATGCGCGAAAAACCCTGATACGGCTTTCAGAAATGCTTGCAAAGCTCTGGATAATTTCATTAGTTACTTCATCGAAAATATGGATTCGTCCTAGTTTAAGAATTTTGACATTTTTAAACCGACATGCTTTTGCTTCCTCCATAATATCTGAATTTGCTATCCATATTTCATCCACCTCCAACGAGTTTAGACTGTCCAACGCATCAAAAAATCGAATTTGGCTTCTGTTGTTGTTGCAAATAAAATATCGTTTAACATGAAGACTTGTGATAGATTTCCAGTAACGCCTGAGAAATTCCACAGTTTTATTATCTTCGTATACTGATAGAGAAACACTTTCTAAAAATACAGTTGAGATCATATGAGGGATTCGGGAAGGTCCATCACAAAGTCTTCGGAAAGTCTCTCGTCCATGGTAGCTTATATAGGTCCTTGGAATGTGCTCTGCAAGTCTTGAGCTGGTGCTGTCAATCCATGATTTTGTAGTTTTACAAACTAATCGTAATTTCAATTGCTCGGGAATCGTTAAAAACGACAGAATATGGGTTCGCACCTAATTCATAATTTAAAAAAATGTATTCCTAATTCAAACACAAAACGTACATACATCGAATCGAATAAACACATGGCACATTAATCAACAATAAAAGGTTAAAACGATTGAAAGATTTGAACCAGTTAAATTTTACCAGGTCAGGCACGGCAAGCAGGTGCAAGTTCTCCATGTCATTGAAGTTTTGCTTTTAAAATCCGCCTTCAGTCAGTAATAACCATTTACTATCGTCATTCAATCAGACATTTTAGGCTATAATAGGTTGCTTTTTTATTTATATCCGAGCTTTCGTTCAGTGGTCCACTCTGAACATTTTCAAGAGAATATCGTCATTCGTTAAATTGTTTTTCGACCAGTTTTTTCTATTGATGATTCGATTCTGCCATCGACATTTACTCTTTTCCTTTTTTATCTAATCCTAATCTATCATTTAAAATGACAAAACCGGTTGACAACATACAGTTGGCTATGGGCCATACTCTAAAAACTGAAAATCGGGGAAAGACGAAAGACAATGACGAAATTGTTGTTGCGTTAATCAAGTACAAATTACAGGTACGAAACGAATCACACTCCCTATTTGCTATTTCTTTAGTGCAATGTGTCGCCGAGTCATGAATCATGAATGAAACGTTTGTTTTTGTTATTCTTCAGGTCGAATCAACCGAGTAGAAGCTTGCATATATTTTACACACAGTACTATACACACATAGGGATTAGGGAATTAGGGATACAAACAACTCTACTTCGTATTTCCTCTAAACCAAAACAAATCCCATTCACGTGACCAACCAAAGTGAAGTAAAAGGGTGGAAGGTCCCTAGCTTACTTACCAAAGTGGGTCTCCACTTCCACTTGATTCTTACCAAAAGTGGGTCCACAGCTTCTTTTACTGATACATACACAAGATTTGCAGCTAATTAGAACTTACTGAGATTTGACTATATATTAGACAGAGTGAAGAGGATTCTTATCGCTAATAAGTTAGGTTAGGAATTTAGGATGGTGTCGTGTCGTAATACTCTCCTACCCTCAGCCCCGCAAATGTTTACCGGTGTAGTTTTGCATGAAGCGTCCAATATTGCATTTTCAGACCCACTTAGCGCCATGTCGGACATAACGCCACCCCTGCCCCTCGGGAAACCTCCAAAAACATACCCCATAATCATCCCCGTTAGCTCAGAACATGTCACTTTTCGACCACTCCCCCTGATCCCTAGGGTTATGTGTTTTGACCCCCTAACCTAACATATTAGTGATAAGAATCCTCCTCCCTCTGTCTTATATATAGTTCAACCTCAACCTCAGTGAGTTCTAGTTAGCCGAAAATCTTGCGTATGCAAATCTTGGGTAAACTGTGAACACCTTATTGTAAGATTCAGCTGGAGACCCACTTGGGTAAACTGTGAACACCTTATTGTAAGATTCAGCTGGGAACTTAGCTTAGTAAGCTGAAGACCCTCCACAAAGTAAAAGTAACAAAGAACAGAGAAGTAGCATCATGTCTGGGTCTGGTAGCGAGAATTCCAACCCGATTACAACTGGAATTCCTATTTTTATATTTTGGGTGGAATTATGGTTAGCATTGTTAGCAAGTAAGTGCATTGCATTAATATAGATTTAATGTAATACAACTTTGAGTAGTAGTAACCAGCTAACGCTCTTTCCAGTAGTCCAGTAGGGAAACAACTAGTTACAATTACGAGAGTAGATGGATTAAAGATTGATATTTATTTATATAAGTATTGATAGGTCTATTGTTACGAGACGGCAAGGTATTAAATAATTTATATGTATGCATAATATGCTATTTATGTAGGCGATTGGATTTTTAAATGAGTGAGAAATAATTTATTTATAATCAAGATGTGAATAATCACATAAATGTGGGGTTGGTGGGCGAGCTCAAGAACTCGACTGGTGCGAAGGGCAGGGCGTAGACAATTATGCATTTTAAAATACCAATCGTGTCTTTGTCTTTGTTGTATAGTTAGATATCAGGTTGGAAAAAATAAAGGTGAAGTTTAAGTGTGACATGTAAATACCTTGATATGGTCGAATCGAAGTACACTATAGTTGAAAGTTTGTCGGACAGAATTAAAAATTTCCAGGGGCTTTTACTGTCATCCACATCCGCATCATTTGGACAGAAGTGGTATTTTAAAAAAGTAAGTAAACGCTACTCTGGATTAATGCTCAATTTTATCATTTCTGGATTAAGCACACTAATCGATGTTTTTCTGGCGAAGATTACAATATACCTTTATTAAAATCTTAAAAGTATTTACTGCATGAGCAGTTACATAAAAAAATCACACAATGCAATGGCAAATACATGTGTTCTTGAAGTACTTGTCCACAGAAGAGCTAACAAGTAATGTGATGCAGATAATAGATAATTAACAAAAATATATAATGCAAAATGTAGCAATAATAATATAACTTATTATTTAAAAATGTTGACGATTTGCCGACATATAAAACTAGGGTCATTACAGTCTGGATACAAACTCATGACATGTTCAACTTGATGTTCAGGAAAAATGGCTGCCAAGTGGTAATACATTGTAGTTCTGTTAGGATTACTTGTAACGGTTGAACTTGGTGTCATTTGGGAAATAGCAGATTGTTGTTGTTGAGGTTGTTTTGGAGCAGTGGGCAAATGATTCATTTGTGACTTCATCCAGTCAACTTGATTCGGAGGGCCTGAAGGTCTACTAGATCCTGGCAATGACCAGTCTGCCGGTTTCCAAACTTCGCTTAATGTAGGATTCCCCGGAAATGGGGTTAAGCTGTATGAGTCTTGAAGGGGAAATAAAGTATGAGAAGAATTTAAACTAGCACCACGTTGGAAGGTTTGATGAATCCGTGGATCACCTCCAGGATTGATACTCAGTTGTCTCTGAAGTTTTCTGTGAGTGTTAGCACCCATGTTTGACATTGGTAAGTCTTTCGAAGATTCCATTGGAACAATTGCTGAGCGAGTTCTGGATACGGGAGTTTGGTTACTGGTTAAAGCAATTGGTACAGATTGAGTCTTCATGGCTGCCTGCTTTCTTAATGTTTCGCTAACTGATTTAGCTTGTGTGGAGTGGTAGTATTTGCATTTCTGTCCGTAAGTACATTTTCTACCGTACGGACACGGTGGAGGAAGTTGCGTAACTACAGATTTAGAAAGGAACTGGTCCAGAGTTGGTCCATTACGGCCTAATGGATCTTCTGGGGGCATGAACCTGTGTTTTGAAAATATAATTCCCATTTAGCAATTTTAACATTAAACTGCTCACATTCTTAAAATGAAAACGTAAACTTTTATCTCTGCTAACCTGTCATTTACAAAAGAGTACATGAGTAACTTTTCTTCTACGATACGCTTGAAGTCTAACGACTCGATTGTTAAATTCAAAAAAAGTTTCATATTTAAATCATCTATTTAAAGTTTGACATAACATTTAGTTCGCCAATAAAACAACAATAAAAGCACAGCAGCAGCATCTCTACAACAAGCTTGCACTGATCTACTTTAGACCAAAGTTTCTTCAACTCTTCTACTTTTTCCAATATATATAGTGTTGAATTTGAAAATTCATACAAAAGTAAAATTTTATATGATCATTCAGTAATGACCATAGGCCGACTTAAATTGAATGAATAATGCAAATTTAAATTTTTTGCTACTCAAGGTAATTGGGTATAAGAGCTGACATATGTGCTGCAAGTATAAAAGGTGAAACAAATGCACCAGATTGCTTTGCTTATAGAATTTGTGACACTAGACAGACCGGTTATATTATAATATGGCCACGCTACAGCACAAGTATTTTACTCTTTTGTGCACCTTGAATTTTCCATATAGATGTAGAAGCAAAAAAGCAAATTAGTTTTCACGACAGCAGATGCAAGTGCGCATTTAAGCTTATTGATCAATATTACTAAACTCGTTTTTAAGCTACTACTAGTGCTTTGCTTATACTGGTTTATACCTGAAACTGGGTCATCCGGTTTCGGAGATTCCTTCCTGTAGGAAGGAACGAATACTGTGATTTGCTTGTGACCTCGTGCTTTGAAGTAATCCACAGCTAGCTTTATTCCACGACACGAAAATACCTTGTTATTTCCATGACTGAAAGAACGATTAAAAACACGTGTTAGTTAATTGCCAATAGGGTTGAATAATAGAGGCTCATGATAGACTAAAGTCCAAAGATAAGTACCTCATTGCTATATTACTCCCGTCAATTACTACATGTCTCAAATTGCTAGATGACTGGGAAGACGGCCCTGAACATCCGACACCAGTGGATCTACAGTTAATAGCTTCTGTTGGCTCAGTCGTACTTATAATTTCATTTAATCCGCTACTATCGTCAAGAAGAATGAGTTCGTTCAAGAGTTCGTTCTGCGAAGGGTTCGGTCCTAATTTACTTAAAACTATTTGCACTTGCGTTTCCGTATATCCTAATTTCTTCGCGAATTCTAGTTTGGACTTATAATTAGGATCTTCGGTATTAAACTGTAAAAAGATGAAAATATATAGCATTAGCATTTTATATCTGTGCATACTAATTTAATCAAAATTCGGAACGGATTCCAGTTCATGTAAATACATTACACAATAGCGTACCTGGAAGCGACCCATAGTTTCTACTCCCGTCGAAGCACCTGGACTAACTACACTAGAAGTCAAGCCAGCAGTCTGTTGTCCTCTGGAAAGTGTAACATATTCTTCAAACTCTTGCGCGAGAGTATCAGACACCGTTCTACTGACATCGTTATGACTTGTAGTTGTGTCCGAAACTTCACAATCGGAATCATAAGAACTGTCTTCCGAGTCTTGCGGTGGTTGTTTGCTCCCATGGTGGGATCCACTTCTCGTACTACTCCCACTAAAGCTGGTACAGGCAGTGAGTTTTCCAATCCCAATCTCCGGAGTTCCAGGAACGCACTCCATTGATGGTGAGGATAGTACGTGACCAAATGGACTTTGATGGTGATGGTATGGATGATGATTTCCAGGAGCCAGAATGTTTCCAATTAGCCTATTGCTTTGCTGTTCTTGAGTTCCAGGAGTATTAGTGGAAGTTTCTTGACTGGTTGCTGCCAAGTCCATAATGTATCCACTAAAAGATGTGAATCAATTGTAGCCCAATTGTCATTCAATCTTCTTCACCACCTTACAAAAACTTTCCTCTCCAGGCTACTAGCACCACCAATGTTGAACTTGAGTGATTTTTTCGACTTTAGGTCACTACCTACAACACAAATTACAAAAACCAAAACATTGTTATACATCAGATGGTTGTAAAGTTTAAAGTGCTTTTCACATTATGCCACTTAAAACATACATTTCTCTTTTCTATTTTAACGTGTACTACTCTGCACAATACATTTGACGTTGACATTGGCAATACATAGGTGGAACATGAGCTACTAATCGGACTGAATCACTCGAACTATGCCCTATGGAATCTGGAATGACGTTGTATTTACAATTACAATATGAACTATGTTTTGCGTGCGTGATAGTTAACATATGAGTTGTGCTGGGAGTTATTTTTGTGCATTTATGGAACACATGAAATGAAACATATTTCAGTCAATCAATGCATCACGTTGCTCACGAAGGAAAACTAATTCCACCAAAACCAACGCGCTAGTTCATATTTAGTAAAATGTGGAAGAGCTCTTGAACAGTAAATGCACGTAGACAACACTTTTTAGGCTACTCTGTTCTGGTTTCGTTGTAGGTATATCGGCTTACGACTTAAACATTTAAGTTATGACGAGCTTGCTCGTAGCATGAATTGCATTGAGCAATAAAAAATGGAAAAACCAGTGAACCCGGATGTAAAAAAGGAAGAAGTGATTTCTGCTTACAAATTATATTATGATTATGTTCGTCACTAATCGTGAACATTATCAACACTTATTTGTAATTATAACCTAAAATGTAAACTCTCCCCTTTGCTATAACTGATTGAAGGAATTTGATAGAAAAGTAACAAGAAGCATGCTCATTGCTCTACAAACACACTGGATCATGCACCTGATATGCTTGCACGCATGTAAACGAAATTTGTGAAAAAGGGATAGTTGCGTGAGGGAGGACATCAGCAAGCGATGAGATGAAAATTTTGAAAATCAATCCTTGAATCAAGTTAAAGTCATTCATTGTAATGACGTACTTGAAATCTTAAAACAATTTTGTCAACTGCATTTTGAACTAAATGTTGAAACCCATCTTCTACAATTTCACGCTCAACATTACTCACTTAAATATCAAACTAGCGACTGAAATATTTTTTCCCCAGTTGCCGGTAAAAAACATCAAAAATTTCCCTTTTCACAAATCACAAAACACTGCGGTACTTTAACCTTAAGTAGAAGGAAAATATCTTTCCGATGAACCAGCACACTTGCCTTTTAAACTTTGTTGCTTAAAAATATTGATCCAACAAACACCCCCAAGATTACTTGATGTGTTAGTCAATAATTTGTTTCCACCCAGGAAAAGTGTAAGTGCACATCCGAACACTTGCCAAGGACTGATGGTCAGGGTCCTTTTTCAAAACATTTGAACATCTCAGGAAGAACCCTACAGGTTCCGTCTCTTTAATCTCAGTCTATTCGCTTATTATCTCACCTGCGTGAGACGTTGCCGAGTCCAAAAAAGTTAAATCCTTGTTGTCACTGGTCAGTGGTCACTGACTTACTTGGTATTGTGAGAAAACATACAAACATACAACTACGGTGCGTATATGTAATCAGCCTCAAAACCTCAACTACGCTCCACTACTAATGACATCCTTATTACATCCTCCTCCACCAACCACTAATATAACCCAACAAACAAAATAAAATCCTAGACAAATGGTTGGGGAATTATTTAAAATGAATATTACAATATCGAGGTCATCATACTATCAGATCACAAGTAAGAGTTTTTTTTGAAAGGATGAATGAGGATCTATACCCCATTTAAGTGCTTCACATGGGATATACCAAAACGAAGCCGTAGACTGTGTTTACTTAAGTGGTTCAAAAATCAGAATGTAATCCACTACAAACACTGTGATATGATGATATGTGATCTCTCCACGAAAGGACAGAGGGAAAAACGTGTCTACGTAGAGAGATTCACTTCACACAGTGATAGAATGAAACAGGATTCAGGATGCAGATTATCATACTATTTAACTAGTTCCGTCCACTCGACTCACGACAATACTAACAAGTTTCAAAAAAGAGAAGAGAAGGGAAGAGTTAAAAATCGTCATATGCGTGATATCAATGACCATATAATATGACATGGCATACTCACCCATAACACTAATACTACCTCCACCAACCTCAAAACCGAATAGTGCGAAAACTCTCAAGTTAACTATAGCCACCCCACAACTCACTGTGCCAACAACTAATGTGCATTATTGTTGCACTTCTTTCAATTAAAACACGGATGCAAGTAAATATGCATCAGTGTGTATGCGCATTTCAAATACCTTGTAGACTTTTTTTTTGAAATTTTTGCCATCAAACCTGCATTTAGAAATCGTGCTACTGGTCCCCTTGCTTGGGATAAGGATGGCGATAGTGCGAGCATTTTTTGAATAAATCCTGCATTGGTCGCCAAATCACATTAAGGGTATCCTGAACTCTTTCTTACCCAATACCCATCTACCTGGTTAAACCACTCTTAAAATTAAAAGCGATATTCTAGCCTGTAATGTTGAGCATATAGGTACGATGAAAAGATGAAGTTTTTTTTTAAAACATACCTTTTTCTTTAAAACTACAAAGTCAAAAGTTGAATAGAGAGAAACAAACTATTCTCGCGATTATAACTGTCCTCCGTCCAATACTTGATAATACGAAAAGGATTGACGACGGAACCTTACACCCTGTGAGCCATCTTCGACTAGTTTAGGTACCTGAGTAAACTGTACTGTTAGCTAAACCTACCCTGTGTTTCGAACGTTAACATATGCACATACGTCACATGATACACCTTGCTCATTCAACAACAAAATTCCTTTTGGTAAAACAAATTCAAACCTGGTAATAATGAGAGAGTTTTACTGAAAACCATGTTTTGTTCAGCGTACCATGTTCTTTGCACAGCTATCCTGCTACGGTATTTGCACGCACACGGATGAGGAGGAAAATATATCGAAAAGGTATTTACTGGTAACACCACAACTACTGCTGACAACATCCACTAGTTAACCGACTCAATAGACTTGTTTTCAGTTACAACGATCTCTGTAAACGTAGAAAAAAACTGTTTCGTTCTCACACACGAGTGGACTTTTATGTGTATAGCTACACATCCAAAGGACGAATACACACACATTTACATCCAACAAGCACAGATGACGACGGTCATGATGATGATGTGATGTGATGTGATGCACTGGTAGGAGTAAAGTCTAAAGAACAGGAATGTGAAGAAGAACGAGAGGACCAGATACGAGATGGGAATCAGCAGAGCAGGATCTGCTCCTCACTTTCATAGAGAGAGAGAGCTCTGCATTGAATGAGTGAAAAAGAATATTATCCTCATTTTGAGACGAATATCATCAATATCATCATCACCAACAGGATTGCCATTTGCCATATGAGTGTGCACTGGGCGCATATGTACAACACACGTAAATATACACATTCATATAACTATTGTGTACAAGGAGAGCTGCTCAGCTCATATGTGTTGTTGGAGTTTAAGAGGATATTTGCCATGTTTTGGGTATTACCTTGTCTTGGCTGTGTGATGTGGTCGTGGTCGTGTGTGTTAAGCAGTAAAGTACGTTTCAAAGCAAGTTCATCATAAGGAACAGCAAAGTGTCTTGCTTACTATGTAGCTAAAAGTGTTTTTTCCCTTTACCAGCCAACTTCATAACTGAGGGAATAAACCGTGATGATAATAATGATGATGATTATGATAAAGTTGTTCTTTTATTGTGTGTATATATGCTTAGGCTTACTGTAGCTTTTATTTTGTATGGCATCGTACATTATACGGGATAATTTTTGTTTTAGAGGTGGAATTGTCTTATAGCGTAATTCGATTCGATTCATTTTTATACAGACTTGTTCATAGAAATCGCAGAGCTTTTGTACCTGTGGCTTTACGCTGAATGAAAAGATACGGTGTTATGCTTTGGTGTTTCCTTCGTTTCTAATTGAATTCGCCCTTTGTGAAACTTTTGCCTTGATGGGTTACACACTCTTGTATAAAAAAATATCGGAATCCACATGTTTTGAGTTGAACCTTCTATAATGGTGAAGGAAGGGTGATGCGGTGCATCCACGAGTTTGAAACGTATCCGTTTATTGATATGTGTATACAGTCTTATTTTTGTTCGTAATGTGGTTATATTGCAAGAAAGCACTTTTCCCATTTGATTCTTTATGCTCTGTCTTGCAGTAAGGATGATTGTTATTGTAGAGTCTTTACACACAAAAGCGTACTCTTTTTTGTGGGGGGTATATCATCGTCATCTTCAGCAGCACAGGTTATCCTCAAGTGAACTTCAATTTGGGGGGGATCCCGGATCTAGCGATTTCTTCATTCACTCTCCACACACAAACATTCTCACATGGCTTTTCTTCCATTTTTCCCCATTCGTATTTACCTTTGCACATATAACGATGTGTATAACGTACTAAAAGACTAAATGAGCTCTCTCGCTAGTTTACTTGTACTTGTTAGTGTGCAAAGTACATGCATGCATATTATGGTAGCTCAATTTAATCATTAATAGTTATATATTATTATGCTTGAAACAGCGTCATAAAGACTTTTAACAGAGTAACCACTTTCATGACTTTTCTCGAATCCCTTTTTGCCATGTACATATAAATATAATGTTATATATGTTCAGCAAATATTGTCATTTATAGCAAGTGTGTATTAAGTCTAAGTATGCATTTAGGAATATTTAGAACATCATTAGAAGCGCCGACAAACACACTTGTGGTGTAGATTTGTGCGTACATGTACACCATTTCATTACTAACAAGTTTACTTCTGACACCATGTCATGAGAACTCAGATAATGTGTCCCATATGCCATATGACACTTTTGAGCATCACCATCCGTAACTAATCAACAGTGAGGTAGTGAGGTTAATGTAACACAGATTAGGGTTTAGTATAATTTTTGGAGTAGATACAGGCATATGATTAAATTACCTAATGCAAAATGCGTCAAATCACGGTAACGACTGACGCACCTTTCCTTTGAAGTTATTTGCCTGAAAATAAATTAAAAGAGTTGTCCATATTCTAATTTATATTTTGGGGAGTATATATAGCTAGATATCTGGTGGGTACGAATTTCGTGCTGTTTGCTAAATTGACAATAGATTTCATTATGATAATAAGTGCCAAGTGGATCACCAGATTTAAGGCTTCGGTGCAGCCAGACGCGACAACGCCACTCTCGTCACTGAATGCATTAACTTACAAAGGTTGAATGATAAGCACTATTCTGAAAAAACGGAAGGTTCGGTTCCCACACCCAATAACATCTGTGCTCTCTCTGTCTCTGGATACAGTAAAACATTCATATATATACAATGCAATGTCAATCTTCCAATCATATTCATTCATGCAAGCATACTTGAATTAAATCTTATATACATTCTGATATTTCTAATGCTACATGGTCTTACATCTGCTCACGACGACACGCGTTCCCTCCCAGTGAAATATTCCGTTTTTCCACTTCCACATGAGAATAGTTTCTCCATATTAAAATGAACCATAGTTTTCCTTTCTAAAATGCTCATGAATTATGATTAACTTAATGAATGGAAATACCAGAAATAAAATTTATTTCACTTTTCCAAATCCAAATAGGCACATTGCTCTTTTCACATTTGGAATGATAATGTAATGTTAACGAAAACGAGCGCACTGAAAGTCTCTTTTCGGCACGTACTTACCAATGTGTGCAACTTACTACCCCAATTTATTTATGGTAAAAGCTACATCCGCTTTGGAAATAGGTTATATACGATTTTAATCATGTGATAAGATTAATAACTCATTGTAAACGCTACTCAAGGTATGGTTTCAATATATATGGTATAATGATTTCATTGAAAATTTGCCTTTTTACTTGCATTTCAAGGGGTTGAACGATAACTGCGTGTATCGTTGATTACAATCTCGAGAACTGCGCATAAATCTTTTACAGGTTTATTTTTAGCTCATGCTATAACTTTGTTTTTGATATAAAGAATCCATCTAAGAAGTTTTGGACGGAATGTTTGACTGATGACGTTAACGTATAAACCATTGCAAAAAAAGTCTATAACCTTACAAAGTTTATGCACTCCTTCGGAGAAATAACATTGCCGTGAATAATTACATGTTGTGTATTTCCAACGGAAATTCTAAGCAGCAAAACAAAGAGAAAGATAAAATATATAGTGCAACAGTTCAAGCATGGTTGAAATTTTTTTTTAAGAAATAGTTTCGTCATTCGGCAGGTTTAATGTTATGGCTTTCAGAATTCACCGTCGCGTCATCATCAAGTCTGTATGAAGTGCTTACAATGACGCTACTGTTACGTCTTACGTCGGATCATAGATAGGGACACCCTATCATTCCACATCCTAATAATAATTAATTGTAGTACAACTACGTAAACTTTCTTACGCTTCGTACCTACATCTCTCATCCCTTTAAAGCCTTTCATTAAAATACACATTTCGCTGGCATACAATTCAGCTCAGAGCAAGATTTCTTTATAATTTTTGAGCAATGCCCACATGACCAATGTACGTCATCAGGATCATCAAAAGGAACCAGCAACATGTATTTCATACATTAAACATCAAATCAAGTTTTTAGTCAAGTTTACTTCTTGCTCAGTCATATATGAAGATGAAGAAGGTAAAAGGCAACGAGGCAACAATATAATATATTAATAATATCTTTTTCCTAAGTCACATACATAGTCAGCTTACTCTTTATCCATATTTTTTTTCAACCCAAGCATGCCCCAAAGTAAATTACTTTTTTGCTGGCAATACTTACACTATATATGCAATTCCATTACTGAAATCACACACGTAAGGTAAGCAAACGGTGGCCAACAAGATTTTGTCTAGAGAGATGCTATTTCTCTACGTGTGCTCCTCTATAGATTAATGATATGATAGATATGTAGGATTTAAGGATATGATTTGCACATATAGCAGTAAAATATGGCCATGGTCATCCATTCAACTTTTGCTCAACTAGTAGGATTCCACTCATTACATATTGCACTCGAAAGCAATATCCCTTGCGATATGATGTTCTCTTGTTGTGATACATGCAGTGAAGATTTTTCCCTTTTTTCTTCACCCAGTCCAACTACAAACATCCTGTTCTCGTTCATTGATGATCATCACCGTCATCGCTGGCATCACCATTGTAGTTTTTTTCAAGTTAAGTTGACTATTTGCCTTTTACTGTTGCTCTAAAGTGCACTTATGCTTTATGTGATGTTGCTATGCCCGATTACTTCAACTGAAAATCAGACGCGATATGGCAGACAGGATTTAGCAAAAACTTCTATTCATTCACTTGAACATAACTTCGAAAAATCTACAGAGTCAGGTAGAATGGGTGAATCTATAGTGCCTTGTGTGGTGCATGAAATTCCCAGCTGCGGGGCAAACCGTCGCTTTTGCAACGGGCACAATAAAGAGATGAGGATCCTTACTGCTTACTCTTCTTTTCAATACATTGATATTGTATATGAAACAGGCACAAGGATGAGTGGCTATTAAAACCACGTTACATTGAAAATTGCTTATTGTGCTAAAATAAAAGCCCATAGCGTGTCATGGTTGAAAGGTAGACAACGAATCACTCGTTAACGCAGATACATATAGGACCTCTAGTTTTAGCATTGACTTTTTTTTTGGCTAAAATCAGCAAAAAATGCATACTTATTTGGATTGACAAAATCGATCGTGTGGGCAGCACTCATAGACAATAAATGAATCCTCTTGTAACTAGCTGAGCTAAGTATCCTTTCCGGATGTAGATAACCATAATAGATAGATTGGATGTAATATGTATAGAGGCAACCTGCCCCCTAAAATTTGTCACGAGTCGAATAAGAGCCAAATCTTATTTGATCATCTTTCATCTTACAGTCGGATCTGAGTATTCCACATTGAAAGGTTTAAGATCTGCAAAAAGTATTGCTTCGATTAAGTGCAAGATTTTGCTCCAAGCGAAGTGTCCCTCTTTTTGCACTACCTCAACTAACATGTTTAGATTAGCGCCTTAAGGCGAACTAAAATGAAGCTTTAACACAGTCTTTTGTGTTAAGTACCTCAACAAAAATGGCAAAGCATGGCAGAGGCAGAATGCCAGTCATTGCTAAATTACATTTGTACCTTAACTCATCCATCTCTCCGATGCAGATCAGTTCGTCATCCTTTCTATTCTTCGGTAATTGGATTATTATGCAACGCATACATAGAATGCAATGTACTGTTGGATATGGAGAGACCGCTGGTGCAATTGATGGTATATGATAAAAAACTAGGACTTTTCTTCACATCCTGTTTTGCATTTAATGAAGCACATGAATGCATCTTACAATGTTTAAGAGGGTTATACACAGTGCTCAAGAAAGCATAGTGTTCACAATTCATCGAGAATTATTGTGAGAGCAATTTGAAGGGAGTCTTGTGTAGCTTTGTTTCACTATTACATGTTTTTGGGGATTTTAAGCTTTCAAGTCCGTAATCTGGTTTGTAAACGAGACAACTATCGAGTTTTTCCTTTTAATGGGATGAACTCGTTGGTCGTTGTGACGTGATATATCCTCTTACCTTTCCGTTAAATCTTGACAATTTGAAGTGCGCAAATCATGTTACGTTATGTGATGCACCGTGCTGTTTATACCTTGCTAATTGTAAGATGCAGAGATACAGGATGCAATTTCGCCAGAATATAATAAGCACTTTTTAACACTTCATTTTCTAAAGTAGGGAATACGCTGAATGAATTGAGTGTCTTCAAATGAAAAGTTCAAAGCGGAGAAAAAAGTACGCCTCCTTTTGTATGTTGTCGTTCACTAAATAAATCCAGCAATATGGCGCATACGGCACTTTCTCATGGTGTATCCTGCATCTTTGCGGTTGGGGTACAATACTCGAAATCCGTTTTCGCTCGTGTTTGCATTGCGCTGCTTTCAAATTTTCGATACAGGATGTGCACGTTACGAAAGTAGGATATTTAATAAAAAGATGGGGGAAACGGCTCATCGTGACAATGACTTTTCTAGGTCTATCCATTTGAAAATAAAGCTACTTTTGGTGTGACAATGAGATGCAAATGGTTGAAACCTCATTGTCAGCTATAAATAGCGAAAATGAAAATTTTGTATACTTCGCTAATGCAAAGGAGCTGAAAATTGCATAGACATATGAACATATTATACTGTGAAGAGAAGAGACGATGTTTCAGTTTTATCAATTCAAGCATTCGTGCTATTTTTGTAATATTTTGTTGTTGCATGAACCCTTCTTCATTAATATGGTTGATGAAGTAAGTATGCCAAACCTTCAAATTTATTAAATATTATATGCACCTTATCATACTACTCTATTTTAATTAGCCCTAAAACGTGTGCAACTACGATATATTTTTGCTGACAATGACGTATCACTATCCACTTATCGTTTTACTGGTTGGCGATTGGATGATCTCATTATATTTTAAGTGTTATGGCATCATATTAGATTAGGCTAGAGTCGTTTAGACTTTACTGTCGTAATATCTGACTCCTTCTGGATAAAAACAATCCTCTTAGCAATAAATGCTCATCATAAAATACAATCTTGGAAATATGAGACGGTTAAGTCTTTTAGCATTTAGACTATCAAAGACAGATCTAACTGGATACTAATTACAAGATTAGATTCCGGATGTTTAATGGAAGAGTCTATAACATTGCCAAAATGTCAATCATACAGTCTATTATATTGTTTGACATAACTAACACTCTTGTAACTCGAACGTTTTTTAGCTGGCTGGCAATTAATACTCGAAATTCCACATGATCCAAACAAACCAATGCTTTTTCCTTCAAGGTCAGTTTTCTTTCATGCCTTTTACAATATCTTTTTTATCACATCTCTCTGCCTCTTTCAACATTATGGTAACACTACCCTATCGTTTATTAAAATAAATTTGCATACTGTTCTTGAAGCTAAAAACTACGTCCGCTTCAGCCTAAATGTAAAAGAATATTGCTGCTCCGGGCAGGGGTGCTATTTTTCATTCACGTCATGAGATGTGTACGTACATATATATGTCTATATGTGCTTTCTTCTGTTGGAAAAAAGTGTGAATGAAAATGGAAGTGGAACTGGATAAAAGGCTCTTGAAGCTGTAAAACGTGGTGATAGTGAGGACAGCGATCACTATCGAGTATCATGAATAAAGAAATATCCATTTCCAAGAGTGAAGTTTTATGTCACAATGCTAGAAAAGTGAGGTGAGCCATCATTCCATACCAACACAAACGTGTTTGTAAAGAAAAGC